>JAPXFY010000016.1:1724947-1749947 GCA_030674185.1 Monoplex corrugatus
CCGGGTCTGCAGTGAATCCATTGAGTCATCAGTTACTCAGTCAGTGAACGAATCAATCACTCACTCACGTACTGACTCACTCACCCAGTCAGTCAATCAATCAATCAGTCCATCAACCAGTCGGTCAGTAACCTGTGAAGTAAGCTGAGAGATGTCTTGCTTCATCTATTGCTCATGTCACGAGTCAGTCCTCGTCCACTTGGTGTCTTTTCCCCACAGGCTGCAACTTGGCCATTGTCCTCCTTCACTTTAACCCTTTGACTCTCGCACCCTTTCCACCAACTACAAAAACTTAACCCTTTGACTCCCGCACCCTGTCCACCAACTACAAAAACTTAACCCTTTGACTCCCGCACCCTGTCCACCAACTACAAAAACTTAACCCTTGACTCTCGCACCCTGTCCATCAACTACAAATACTTAACCCTTTGACTCCCGCACCCTATCCACCAACTGCAAAAACTTAACCTTTTGACTTTCGCACCCTATCCACCAACTACAAAAACTTAACCCTTTGATTCCCGCACCCTAACCATCAACTACAAAAACTTAACCCTTTGATTCCAGCATCCTGTCCACCAACTTTCTTTAGGAAGCTGGTGGATAGGGTAAGGGAGTCATAGGGTAAAGTTTTTGTTTTGCTGGCATCATTGACAATGCAGGATGCTGGTGGACAGGGTGAGGGAGTCAAAGGGTTAAGTTTTTGCTTTGCTTTGCTGGCATGATTGACAATGCAGTATGCTGGTGGACAGGGTGAGGGAGTCATAGAGTAAAGTTTCTGTTTTGCTTTGCTAACATGGTTGACAATGCAGGATGCTGGTGGACAGGGTGAGGGGCTAAGAAATCCTCACTCCATCCTAGTTAACTCAGGACTGTTGACGAGTTCAGCTTCATGACCATCTCAGTTTCATCAGGTGTAATTGTTTCCCCAATGGGGATGTCGGGGGTTCTTTCAGTATAAATGGTATCCCCACCTGGAAATTCTGTGCTAGAAATTTCCGTCTCTCTGTCAATCTCTTTGTTTCTGCCTTGTTCCTTTGTTTTGTCATTTCTTCCTATCATTTTCTGCCTTTCTGGTACATTTACCTAGAGATGTTCTACAAAGCCTTACATACTTTTTCTTAGGATTGATAATTGCGTGCATGTATCAGGTGCATTTTTGCCTCAATGGAAATGTGATGTGCAAAAGTAATTTTAGGTAACTTAGGCCTATTTTTAGACATCTTTTAGTCTTCTTGGTTACGTTTATATTTGTATTTATGTATGTTTTTTTTAAGTCCCTGGTGATAAATTGGACAAAGTGCTCAACGCCCGGGGCGTGTCCTTGGATTATCTGCGTGAATGAATTGATATGTGTAGTTAATTTTGTTTTCCAGGTGTTTCTGTTTACTTCAGGGGGGTATGGTGTACACTGTGACATGGTTATAGCCCTGATATGGCTGTGTACAGTGAGGTATGGTGTGACATGGTTATAGCCCTGATATGGCTGTGTACAGTGAGGTATGGTGTACACTGTGACATGGTTATAGCCCTGATATGGCTGTGTACAGTGAGGTATGGTGTGACATGGTTATAACCCTGATATGGCTGTGTACAGTGAGGTATGGTGTGACATGGTTATAGCCCTGATATGGCTGTGTACAGTGAGGTATGGTGTGACATGGTTATAGCCCTGATATGGCTGTGTACAGTGAGGTATGGTGTACATTGTGACATGGTTATAGCCCTGATATGTCTGTGTACAGTGAGGTATGGTGTACATTGTTACATGGTTATAGCCCTGATATGGCTGTGTACATTGTGACATGGTTATAGCCCTGATATGTCTGTGTACAGTGAGGTATGGTGTACATTGTGACATGGTTATAGCCCTGATATGTCTGTGTACATTGTGACATGGTTATAGCCCTGATATGGCTGTGTACAGTGAGGTATGGTGTACACTGTGACATGGTTATAGCCCTGATATGGCTGTGTACATTGTGACATGGTTATAGCCCTGATATGTCTGTGTACAGTGAGGTATGGTGTACACTGTGACATGGTTATAGCCCTGATATGGCTGTGTACAGTGGTAGGTGTACACTGTGAGATGGTTATAGCCCTGATATGGCTGTGTACAGTGAGGTATGGTGTACATGTGACATGGTTATAGCCCTGATATGGCTGTGTACAGTGAGGTATGGTGTGACATGGTTATAGCCCTGATATGGCTGTGTACAATGAGTATGGTGTACATTGTGAATGGTTATAGCCCTGATATGGCTGTGTACAGTGAGGTATGGTGACAATGTGACATGGTTATAGCCCTGATATGGCTGTGTACAATGAGGTATGGTGTACATTGTGACATGGTTATAGCCCTGATATATGCGGTGTACAGTGAGGTATGGTGTATGACATGGTTATAGCCCTGATATGGCTGTGTACAATGAGGTATGGTGTACATTGTGACATGGTTATAGCCCTGATATAGGCTGTGTACATGAGGTATGGTGTACACTGTGACATGGTTATAGCCCTGATATGGCTGTGTACAGTGAGGTATGGTGTACATTGTGACATGGTTATAGCCCTGATATGGCTGTGTACAATGAGGTATGGTGTACATTGTGACATGGTTATAGCCTGATATAGCGGTGACAATGTGACATGGTTATAGCCCTGATATGGCTGTGTACATGAGGTATGGTGTACATGTGACATGGTTATAGCCCTGATATGGCTGTGTACAGTGAGGTATGGTGTACAATGTGTCATGGTTATAGCCCTGAATGGCTGTGTACAATGAGGGATGGTGTACATTGTGACATGGTTATAGCCCTGATATGGCTGTGTACAATGAGGTATGGTGTACATGTGACATGGTTATAGCCCTGATATGGCTGTGTACAATGAGGTATGGTGTACAATGTGACATGGTTATAGCCCTGATATGGCTGTGTACAATGAGGTATGGTGTACATTGTGACATGGTTATAGCCCTGATATGGCTGTGTACAATGAGGTATGGTGTACATGTGACATGGTTATAGCCCTGATATGGCTGTGTACAATGAGGTATGGTGTACAATGTGACATGGTTATAGCCCTGATATGGCTGTGTACAATGAGGTATGGTGTACATGTGACATGGTTATAGCCCTGATATGGCTGTGTACAATGAGGTATGGTGTGTACATTGTGACATGGTTATAGCCCTGATATGGCTGTGTACAATGAGGTATGGTGTACAATGTGACATGGTTATAGCCCTGATATGGCTGTGTACAATGTGACATGGTTAGCCCTGATATGGCTGTGTACATGAGGTATGCTGTAATGTGACATGGTTATAGCCAAAGAGGTATGGTGTACATTGTGACATGGTTATAGCCCTGATATGGCTGTGTACATGAGGTATGGTGTACAATGTGACATGGTTATAGCCCTGATATGGCTGTGTACATGAGTATGGTACATGTGACATGGTTATAGCCCTGATATGGCTGTGTACAATGAGGTATGGTGTACATTGTGACATGGTTATAGCCCTGATATGGCTGTGTACAGTGAGTATGGGGTGACATGGTTATAGCCCTGATATGGCTGTGTACAGTGAGGTATGGTGTACATGTGACATGGTTATAGCCCTGATATGGCTGTGTACAGTGAGGTATGGTGTACATTGTGACATGGTTATAGCCCTGATATGGCTGTGTACAGTGAGGTATGGTGTACATGTGACATGGGTTATAGCCCTGATATGGCTGTGTACAGTGAGGTATGGTGTACATGTACATGGTTATAGCCCTGATATGGCTGTGTACAGTGAGGTATGGTGTACATGTGACATGGTTATAGCCCTGATATGGCTGTGTACAGTGAGGTATGGGACATGTGACATGGTTATAGCCCTGATATGGCTGTGTACAGTGAGGTATGGTGTACATGTGACATGGTTATAGCCCTGATTGGCTGTGTACAGTGAGGTATGGTGTACATTGTGACATGGTTATAGCCCTAGATATGGCTGTGTACAGTGAGGTATGGTGTACATTGTGACATGGTTATAGCCCTGATATGGCTGTGTACAGTGAGGTATGGTGTACATTGTGACATGGTTATAGCCCTGATATGGCTGTGTACAGTGAGGTATGGTGTACATTGTGACATGGTTATAGCCCTGATATGGCTGTGTACAGTGAGGTATGGTGTACATTGTGACATGGTTATAGCCTGATATGGCTGTGTACAGTGAGTATGGTGTACATTGTGACATGGTTATAGCCACTGATATGGCTGTGTACAGTGAGGTATGGTGTACATTGTGACATGGTTATAGCCCTGATATGGCTGTGTACAGTGAGGTATGGTGTACATTGTGACATGGTTATAGCCCTGATATGGCTGTGTACAGTGAGGTATGGTGTACATTGTGAGTGTGACATGATTATAGCCCTGATATGGCTGTGTACAGTGAGGTATGGTGTGACATGTTTATAGCACTGATATGGCTGTGTACAGTGAGGTATGGTGTGACATGGTTATAGCCCTGATATGGCTGTGTACAGTGAGGTATGGTGTGACATGGTTATAGCCCTGATATGGCTGTGTACAGTGAGGTATGGTGTGGACATGGTTATAGCCCTGATATGGCTGTGTACAGTGAGGTATGGTGTGACATGGTTATAGCCCTGATATGGCTGTGTACAGTGAGGTATGGTGTACATTGTGACATGGTTATAGCCCTGATATGGCTGTGTACAGTGAGGTATGGTGTGACATGGTTATAGCCCTGATATGGCTGTGTACAGTGAGGTATGGTGTGACATGGTTATAGCCCTGATATGGCTGTGTACATGAGGTATGGTGTGACATGGTTATAGCCCTGATATGGCTGTGTACAGTGAGGTATGGTGTACACTGTGACATGGTTATAGCCCTGATATGGCTGTGTACAGTGAGGTATGGTGTGACGTGGTTATAGCCCTGATATGGCTGTGTACAGTGAGGTATGGTGTGACGTGGTTATAGCCCTGATATGGCTGTGTACAGTGAGGTATGGTGTGACGTGGTTATAGCCCTGATATGGCTGTGTACAGTGAGGTATGGTGTGACATGGTTATAGCCCTGATATGGCTGTGTACAGTGAGGTATGGTGTGACATGGTTATAACCCTGATATGGCTGTGTACAGTGAGGTATGGTGTGACATGGTTATAACCCTGATATGGCTGTGTACAGTGAGGTATGGTGTGACATGGTTATAGCCCTGATATGGCTGTGTACAGTGAGGTATGGTGTACATTGTGACATGGTTATAGCCCTGATATGGCTGTGTACAGTGAGGTATGGTGTGACATGGTTATAGCCATGATATGGCTGTGTACAGTGAGGTATGGTGTGACATGGTTATAGCCCTGATATGGCTGTGTACAGTGAGGTATGGTGTGACATGGTTATAGCCATGATATGGCTGTGTACAGTGAGGTATGGTGTGACATGTTTATAGCCATGATATGGCTGTGTACAGTGAGGTATGGTGTACATTGTGACATGGTTATAGCCCTGATATGGCTGTGTACAGTGAGGTAGGGTGTGACGTGGTTATAGCCCTGATATGGCTGTGTACAGTGAGGTATGGTGTGACATGGTTATAGCCCTGATATGGCTGTGTACAGTGAGGTATGGTGTGACGTGGTTATAGCCCTGATATGGCTGTGTACAGTGAGGTATGGTGTGACATGGTTATAACCCTGATATGGCTGTGTACAGTGAGGTATGGTGTGACATGGTTATAGCCCTGATATGGCTGTGTACAGTGAGGTATGGTGTGACATGGTTATAGCCATGATATGGCTGTGTACAGTGAGGTATGGTGTGACATGGTTATAGCCCTGATATGGCTGTGTACAGTGAGGTATGGTGTGACATGGTTATAGCCCTGATATGGCTCTACGCAGTCGGCTGGGCTGTAACATTTGACTCCTGCATCCTGTCCACCAGCAACATGCCATGTCAACTATTTGATTCCCTCACCCTGTCCACCAGCTTCCTACAGGAATCTGATGCATTGGGTGAAGGAGTCAAAGGGTTAAGTTTTTGCTGTTGGTGTATAGGGTGCGGCATTCAAAGGGTTAAGAAGTTTTTGCTGTTGGTGTATAGGGTGTGGCAGTCAAAGGGTTAAGTTTTTGCTGTTGGTGTATAGGGTGTGGCAATCAAAGGGTTAAGTTTTTGTTGTTGGTGTATAGGGTGTGGCATTCAAAGGGTTAAATTTTTGCTGTTGGTGTATAGGGTGTGGCATTCAAAGGGTTAAATTTTTGCTGTTGGTGTATAGGGTGTGGCAATCAAAGGGTTAAGGTTTTGCATTTGGTAGATAGGGTGCGGGAGCTAAAGGGTTAAACAACAATAGCAAGAACAAGAGTAATAACAATACTAGTGAGCAATAACAATACTAGTTGTAATTGTCTTTGTGACCCACACCTGTCTGTGGACAGACCTGGTCACAGCACAGACACAACTTAAGTCAGGGTCCTCAGTGATCTTCTTGCTGCTCTTGACAACGAAAACATTTCAGTTTTGTGTCTCGTTGACCTGTGACCTATGCTTGATACAATAGACCATGACGTCAGTCTTTCTCGGCTCGAGATATGTAGGAATTGTGATAATGTGCTGGCATTGTTTAACTTGTTGCCTCAGTTGAAGCACTGACACAAAGCCTCGTTCAGTGGTCTGTACTCTGCAGACACATCAGTGAACTATGGCGTCGTCTAAGGCTCAGTTCTTGGACCTATACTGTTGGTTATCATCATGTGCCCTGTGGAATGGCGTTGGCGATCATGGTCCTCCATACCAATCTATCTTTTGTCGTTGCAAGTACATCTCCCACCCTTTCTGTCTTCAGTCACTCTGCAAATCCATCCAACACTTTCTCCCTGGGTCTACCATTGGGGGAGAGAGGGAGAGAGACACACACACACACAGACAGACAGACAGACAGACAGACAAACAAACACAGACAGGCAGGCAGGCAGGCAGACAGACAGACAGACAGACAGAGACAGAAGCAGAGATTGTCGTGTACTTTATAAGGTGTATAATGTCATGTACTTTGTCACGTCTAAAAGAAGACATCTTATGACAGTTCATTTTTGTCAATTCTTTTAACGTGTGTGGTTCGTTTATGGGTCGAATTGACATGAAATTGATATGTGTATGTCCACATCTGGCATTGAAGCTTTCATGAAGCGCTTGGGGCTTTTGTGAAATCAGTGGTTGTACAATTTGTCATCATTAACCCTTTGACTCCTGCACCCTATCCTCTAACAGGAAGCTGGTGGATAGGATGAGGATATCAAAGGGTTAAGATTTTGCTTTGCTAGCATGGTTGACAATGCAAGATGCTAGTGGACAGGGTGCGGGAGTCAAAGGGTTAATATTATTAGAATTATTGGTACAGTGGCTTCATTGTACATGTGGGAAAGATTTTTAATTACAACTTAGACTTGAACGGATAACCATGAGGTTGGTTTTTAACTCTTTGTGTTTTTGATTAACTGTGGGTGTTGTTTTTAACGTGGTGTTAGTCCTGATATGGCTCTAGTAGTCGGCTGGGCTGTAAGCAATATGAACCTGAACTGCCATGGTACCATTGTATCAGACTGAAGTGATAAAATTAAGTGAGGCAGCAACCAAGCAAACTTACCGTCGCAATAATTTACCGTCACAATAACTTACCGTCATAATAACTTAAGTCACATAACTTACGTCACAATAACTTACCGTCACAATAACTTACCGTCATAATAACTTAAGTCACAATAACTTACCGTCACAATAACTTACCGTCATAATAACTTAAGTCACAATAACTTACCGTCATAATAACTTAAGTCACAATAACTTACCGTCACAGTAACTTACCGTCATAATAACTTAAGTCACAATAACTTACCGTCATAATAACTTAAGTCACAATAACTTACCGTCACAATAACTTACCGTCACAATAACTTACCGTCACAATAACTTAAGTCACAATAACTTACCGTCACAATAACTTACCGTCACAATAACTTACCGTCATAATAACTTAAGTCACAATAATTTACCGTCACAATAACTTACCGTCATAATAACTTAAGTCACAATAACTTACCGTCACAATAACTTACCGTCATAATAACTTAAGTCACAATAACTTACCGTCATAATAACTTAAGTCACAGTAACTTACCGTCACAGTAACTTACCGAGTCATAATAACTTATCATTATCATCAGGTGCCTTGCCGCATGGCGTTGGCGATTATGGATTTTTATCTGTCTCTATCTCCTGTTGCCTCAAGCATCTCTTCCACCCTCCATGTCTTCATCCACTCTGCAAGTCCGTCTAGTATCTATTCCCTGGATCTACCCGGTGCTCTCCTTCCCTCCAGCTTTCCTGTTGTGACCAAGTATTCCAATTCCCTTTCCTCATAAAATGGCCTATGAATATTGCCTGCCATTTCCTAATCTTCCTTATGAATGATCTACTTGTGTCTGCCTCCATCAAGACTGTCTCGTTTGTTTTCTTTGCTGTCCATGGAACTCTCAACATCCTTCTTATAAACCACATCTCGGCTGCCTCAATCTTGTTCTGGTTTGCTTGTTGATTGTCCATGCCTGGCAACCGTACAACAGTATTGGTTCTATATAACGTTCAAGAACTCTCTTCCTGATGTTAATTGATAGGCATTTGTTAGTAAGAATGTTCTACATATTCTTGAATGTTGTTTTTGCTTAGCAAATTCTGCTGGCTATTTCTGATGTGCATCTGCCATCTGGTGAAATGATCGTTCCCAGGTATTTAAATATATCAACCCGTCTCAAGTTGTGCCATTTGCTGTTATTTTGCATGAGGGGATTTCATGTTTTTTACTGATCACCATGACTTCAGTCTTCCTGCTGTGTAGTTCCAGCCCCTTATCTTTGCTTTCTATTTCAAGTATATTCACAGGGTTTTGTAGGTCCCTTTCATTTACTGCAATTAGCACGGTATCATCTGCGTATCGAATGTTGTTTATCATTTTTTCCTCCAACCTTTAATCCAGGGTCTTCTAGGTTTCTCATGATGTTTTCGCTGTAAAGTGAAAACAGATCTGGTGACAAAACACAACCCTGTCTGTCTCCTCTTTTGATGTTTTGGAAAGAGCTTATATCGTTTTTTATTCTCATTGCAGCTGGTTGTTCCCAATACATATTTCTGATTATTCGTAGATCTTTTCCATCAATATTGAGTCTTTCTAGTTGGTTGATCAATTTTTCATGTCTTAACCGATCGAAAGCCTTGGTATAGTCAACAAAGCATAAATATAAATCCTTGTTCACCTCGATTGACCTCTCTATGATAGTTCTTAGGATGTATATGACATTAATAGTTCCTTTCCCTTCCACAAATCCACACTGTTCATCTGCTATTTCTCTTTTGATTCTATTCCTTGTCCTCATCATGATTATTCTTAATAGGATCTTGGTTACATGACTCATCAAACTGATTGTACGATGGAGTTCGCATTCTATAGCCCCTGTCTTCTTTGGAAGTGCAATGAAAATTGATTTTGACATATCTTTGGGGATTTTTCCAGTGTCATAAATTTCATTTAGGAGGACTGTTATTTTTTCTATACCGAATTCCTCCAGGGCTTCAATCATCTCTGTGGTAATGTTGTCTGGTCCTGGGGCTTTTCGTGGTTTCATCTTTTTCAGTGCTGCTCTAACATCATCTTTCATTATGGGTGGTCCTTCAAAGTTCTTTCTTATAATGTGTTCTGCGTTTCTGTCATCTTCAAAAAGGTCTTTAATGCACTCTACCCATCTGTCTAATATTTTGTCTTTTTCCATGAGAATCGTACCATCTTTCGATTTTAAGCAACCAGTTGTGCATGTATTTTTCCTGTGGACAATTTCTTCAATTAGTCTGTACATACCCTGAGGATCCGTTTTGTGTTGGTCTTTCTATTTCTATAACTTAACGTCACAATAACTTACCGTCACAGTAACTTACCGTTACAGCAACTTGCCGTCACAGTAACTTACCGTCACAATAACTTACCGTCATAGTAACTTACCGTCACAATAACTTACCGTCATAGTAACTTACCGTCACAATAACTTACCGTCACAGTAACTTACCGTCATAATAACTAACCGTCACAGTAACTTACCGTCACAATAACTTACGTCATAGTAACTTACCGTCACAATAACTTACCGTCACAGTAACTTATCGTCATAATAACTTACCTTAACAGTAACTTACCGTCATAGTAACTTACCGTCACAATAACTTACCGTCATAGTAACTTACCGTCACAATAACTTACCGTCATAGTAACTTACCGTCACAATAACTTAACGAGCTTACCATCACATTAGTTACCGTCACAATAGCTTACCGAGCTTACCATCACATTAGTTACCGTCACAATAGCTTACCGAGCTTACCATCACATTAGTTACCGTCACAATAGCTTACCGAGCTTACCATCACATTAGTTACCGTCACAATAGCTTACCGAGCTTACCATCACATTAGTTACCGTCACAATAGCTTACCGAGCTTACCGTCACAATAGCTTACCGAGTTTACCATCACATTAGTTACCGTCACAATAGCTTACCGAGCTTACCATCACATTAGTTACCGTCACAATAGCTTACCGAGCTTACCGTCACATTAGTTACCGTCACAATAGCTTACCGAGTTTACCGTCACATTAGTTACCGTCACAATAGCTTACCGAGCTTACCGTAACAGTAACCTACCGTCACAGTGAGCTTTTCTCTGATTGGCTGGAGGCTGCAGGAAATAGACGTAGCTGATTGGAGCAATACGGTCACCGTCATCACAGACCAGGTCATAACCCTCTACATTCAGATGGCAGCCAGACACGTTCCTCACAGGGATCAATGTGCCACTGATGTCATACACTTTAGCGGTGACGTCTGAAACAGCAAAGATCAAATGCTACAGTGACCGTATGGCAGTGCACGATGTCCTCTGGTGGGTGTCCTCAAAGGGGCCTGACAATGACAGTTCATTTCAAAGGGAAAACTATTTCATGAAGAAAAATGGCAGACAGGCAGACGCGCAGACAGATTGCAATGAGACAGACAGGCAGGCAGGCAGGCAGATTGCTGGTGAGACAGACAGACAGACATGCAGACAGACTGCTAGTCAGACAGACAGACAGACATGCAGACAGATTGCTGGTGAGACAGACAGACAGACATGCAGACAGATTGCTGGTGAGACAGACAGACTGCTAGTGAGACAGACAGACAGACTGCTAGTGAGACAGACAGACATGCAGACAGACTGCTAGTGAGACAGACAGACAGACATGAAGACAGATTGCTGGTGAGACAGACAGACAGACATGCAGACAGACTGCTAGTGAGACAGACAGACAGACAGGCAGACAGACAGCTGGTGAGACAGACAGGTAGACATACAGATAGATTGCTGGTGAGACAGACAGACAGACAGACCGACCTGCAGACAGACAGTCAGACAGACAGGCAGACATGCAGACAGACTGCTGGTGAGACAGGCAGACAGACATGCAGACAGACAGACAGGCAGACATGTAGAGAGACTGCTGGTGAGAGAAACAGGCAGACATGCAGACAGAATGCTGGTGAGACAGACAGGCAGACATGAAGACAGAATATTGGTGAGACAGACAGACAGACAGACAGGCAGACATGCAGACAGACTGCTGTGAGACGACAGGCAGACTGAAGACAAATATTGGTGAGACAGACAGACAGACAGACAGGCAGCAGGCAGACAGACTGCTGGTGAGACAGACAGACAGACATGCAGACAGACTGTTGGGAGACAGACAGACAGACATGCAGCAGTGCGGTGAGACAGACAGGCAGACATGCAGACAGATTGCTGGTGAGACAGACAGGCAGACATGCAGACAGATTGCTGGTGAGACAGACAGACATGCAGACAGAATGCTGGTGAGACAGACAGGCAGACATGAAGACAGAATATTGGTGAGACAGACAGACAGACAGATGAAGACAGAATATTGGTGAGACAGACAGACAGACAGACAGGCAGACATGCAGACAGATTGCTGATGAGACAGACAGGCAGACATGGAGACAGACTGCTGGTAAGACAGACAGACAGACATGCAGACAGATTGGTGAGACAGACAGCAGACATGAGACAGAATTTTGGTGAGACAGACACGCAGACATGGAGACAGACTGCTGGGGAGACAGACAGACAGCAGCATGCTAGACAGACAGCAGACAGACTGCTGGTGAGACAGACAGCAGACATCAGACAGATTGTGGTGAGACAATCAGCAGACTGCAGACCAGATGCTGGTGAGACAGACAGACAGACATGCAGACAGACTGCTGGTGGAGACAGACAGCAGACATGACAGACAGACTGCTGGTGAGACAGACAGGCATAGCAGACAGATGCTGGTGAGACGACAGACAGACTGCAGACAGAATGCTGGTGAGACAGACAGCAGACAAGCAGACAGACATGCTGTGAGACAGCAGCAGACATGCAGACAGATGCTGTGAGACAGACAGCAGACATGCAGACAGACTGCTGGTGACAGACAGCAGACAGAGACAGGCAGACATGAGACAGAATGCTGGTGAGAAGACAGCAGACAGCACAGAGCTGGTGAGACAGACAGCAGACATAGATCGTGAGACAGCAGACATGAGACAGATGCTGGTGAGACAGAGCAGACAGGCAGACAGACTGCTGTGAGACAGCAGACAGACATGCAGACAGACTGCTGGTGAGACGACAGACAGACATGCAGACAGATGCTGGTGAGACAGACAGGCAGACATGAGACAGATGCTGGTGAGACAGACAGACAGACATGCAGACAGATGCATGAGCAGACAGCGACATGAGACAGATGCTGGTGAGACAGACAGACACTGCAGACAGACTGCTGGTGAGACAGACAGGCAGACATGCAGACAGATTGCTGGTGAGACAGACACCAGACATGCAGACAGACTGCTGGTGAGACAGACAGACAGACATGAGCAGACTGCTGGTGAGACAACAGCAGACATGCAGACGATTCTGGTGAGACAGACAGCAGACATGGCAGACAGATGCTGGTAGGGAGACGAGACATAAGACAGATTGGTGAGCAGACAGCAGACAGACATGCAGACAGACTAGTGGTGAGAGACAGACAGCGACATGCAGACAGACTGCTGGTGAGACAGACAGGCAGACATGCGACAGATTGCTGGTGAGACAGACAGACAGACATGAGACAGATGCTGGGAGACAGACAGACAGACATGGACAGACACAGACAATGCTGGTGAGACAGACAGGCAGACAGGCAGACTGCTGTGAGACGAGACAGACATGCAGACAGATGCTGGTGAGCAGACAGGCAGACATGGACAGATGCTGGTGAGACAGCAGCAGAATGCAGACAGATTGCTGGTGAGACAGACAGGCAGATGAGACAGATGCTGGTGAGACAGACAGGCAGACATGAGACAGACTGTGGTGAGACAGACAGGCAGACATGCAGACAGATTGGTGAGACAGCAGCAGACATGAGACAGATGCTGGTGAGACGACAGACAGACATGCAGAAGACTGCTGTGAGACAGAAGACAGACATGAGACGACTGGGTGAGACAGACCCAGCAGACAGATTGCTGTGAGAAGACACAGACAGGAGCGATGCGTGAAGACAGGCACAGCAGAAGATTGCGTGAGACAGACACAGACATGCAGACAGACTGTGGTGGGACAGACATGACATGCAGACAGATGGTGAGACAGACACAGACATGCAGACAGATGCTGGTGAGAAGACAGCAGACAGATGTTGAGACAGACAGAAGCGACAGATTGCTGGTGTGACAGCAGACAGACATGGAGACAGATGCTGGTGAGACAGAAGACAGACATCAGACAGATGCTGTGAGACAGACAGCAGACATGCAGACAGATGCGGTGAGACAGCAACAGACATGCAGACAGATTGTGGTGAGACAGACAGCAGACATGGAGACAGATGTGGTGAGCAAAGCAGACATGCAGACAGATTGCTGGTGAGACAGGAGACAGACAGCAGACAGACTGCTGGTGGACAGGCAGACAGACAGCAGACAGATTGCTGGTGGACAGACATGCAGACATGCAGACAGACTGCTGGTGAGACAGACAGAAGACATGCAGACAGAATGCTGATGAGACAGACAGCAGACATGGGAGACAGATTGCTGGTGAGAAAGCAGACAGACATGCAGACAGATGCTGGTGAGACAGACAGCAGACATGCAGACAGACTGCTGGTGAGACAGACAGCACATGCAGACAGATTGCTGGTGAGACAACACAGACATGCAGACAGATCTGTGGAGACAGACAGACATACGACAGATGCTGGTGGACGACATGCAGACAGCAGACAGATGCTGGTGAGACAGACAGCAGACTGCAGGACAGCAGAAGCAGACAGATGCTGGTGAGACAGACAGACAGACATGCAGACAGATGCTGGTGAGACAGACAGGCAGACATGCAGACAGACTGCTGGTGAGACAGACAGCAGACATGAGACAGATTGCTGGTGAGAAAGACAGACAGACATGAGACAGATGCTGGTGAGCAGCAGCAGACATGAGACAGATGCTGGTGAGACAGACAGACAGACAGCAGACAGACTTGAGACAGAGACATGGACAGACTGCTGGTGAGACAGACAGACAGACATGCAGACAGATGCTGTGAGACAGACAGACAGACATGAGACAGATATTGCTGTTGAGACAGACAGGCAGACATGCAGACAGATTGCTGGTGAGACAGACAAGCAGACATGCAGACAGACTGCTGGTGAGACAGACAGACATGCAGACAGAATGCTGGTGAGACAGACAGACATGCAGACAGATTGCTGGTGAGACAGACAGACAGACATGCAGACAGAATGCTGGTGAGACAGACAAGCAGACATGCAGACAGACTGCTGGTGAGACAGACAGACATGCAGACAGAATGCTGGTGAGACACACAGACATGCAGACAGATTGCTGGTGAGACAGACAGACATACAGACAGAATGCTGGTAGACGGACAAGCAGACATGCAGACAGAATGCTGGTGAGACAGACAGACAGACATGCAGACAGACAGACATGCAGACAGACGCTGGTGAGACAGACAGACAGACATGCAGACAGACTGCTGGTGAGACAGACAGGCAAACATGCAGACAGACTGCTGGTGAGACAGACAGACAGACATGCAGAGATTGCTGGTGAGATAGACAGACAGACATGACAGAATGCTGGTGAGACAGACAAGCAGACATGCAGACAGACTGCTGGTGAGACAGACAGACAGACATGCAGACAGATTGCTGGTGAGACAGACAGGCAACATGCAGACAGACTGCTGGTGAGACAGGCAAACAGACATGCAGAAGATTACTGGTGAGACAGACAGACAGACATGGAGACAGATTGCTGGTGAGACAGACAGACAGACATTGCAGACAGACTGCTGGTGAGAACAGACAGACAGACATGAGCAGACAGACTGCTGGTGAGAAACAGACAGGAAGACAGCAGACAGAGATTGCTGGTGAGACAGACAGGCAGACATGCAGACAGACTGCTGTGAGACAGGACAACAGACATGCAGACAGACTGCTGGTGAGACAGACAGACAGACAGCAGACAGATGCATGGAAGACAGACATGCAGACAGATGCTGGAGTGAGACAGACACTGACAGAGACTGGAGACAGACATGCTTGGTGAGACAGACAACAGACATGCAGACAGACTGCTGGTGAGACAGACAGACATGCAGACAGATGCTGGTGAGACAGACACAACATGCAGACAGATTGCTGGTGAGACAGACGAATACAGACAGAATGCGGTAGACGGACAAGCAGACAGCAGACAGAATGCGGGAGACAGACTGACAGACATGCAGACAGACAGACATGCAGACAGACTGCTGGTGAGACAGACAGACAGACATGCAGACAGACTGCTGGTGAGACAGACAGCAACATGCAGAGATGTGGTGAGACAGACAGACAGACATGCGAGATTGCTGGTGAGATAGACAGACAGACATGACAGAATGCTGGTGAGACAGACAAGCAGACATGCAGACAGACTGCTGGTGAGACAGACAGACAGACATGCAGACAGATTGCTGGTGAGACAGACAGGCAAACATGCAGACAGACTGCTGGTGAGACAGGCAACAGACATGCAGATAGATTACTGGGAGACAGACAGACAGACTGGAGACAGATTGCTGGTGAACAGACAGACAGACATTCGGCAGACTGCTGGTGAGACAGACAGACAGACATGCAGACAGACTGCTGTGAGACAGACAGATAGACATGCAGACAGATGTGGTGAGACAGACAGGTAGACATGCAGACAGACTGTAATGAGACAGGAAAACAGACATGCAGACAGACTGCTGGTGAGACAGACAGACAGACATGCAGACAGACTGCTAATGAGACAGGAAGACAGACATGCAGACAGATTGCTGGTGAGACAGACCTCAGACATGGAGACAGACTGCTTGTGAGACAGACAGACAGACATGCAGACAGACTGCTGTGTGAGACAGACAGGCAGACATGCAGACAGACTGCTAATGAGACAGGAAGACAGACAGAGACAGATGCTGGTGAGACAGACAGGCGACTGCAGAAGATGCTAATGAGACAGAAGACGACATGCAGACAGACTGCTGGTGAGACAGACATCAGACATGAGACAGATGTGGTGAGACGACAGACAGACATGAGACAGATGCTATGAGACAGGAACAGACATGCAGACAGACTGCTGGTGAGACAGACAGACAGACATGGAGACAGATGCTGGTGAGACAGACAGACAGATGCTGGTGAGACAGACAGACAGACATGCAGACAGAACAGGCAGACAGACATGGAGACAGACTGCTGGTGAGACAGGCAGACAGACATGCAGACAGATTGCTGATGAGACAGACAGGCAAACATGCAGACAGATTGCTGGTGAGACAGACAGGCAGACATGCAGACAGACTGCTGTTGAGACAGACAGGCAGACATGCAGACAGACTGCTGGTGAGACAGACAGGCAGACATGCAGACAGATTGCTGGTGAGACAGACACTCAGACATGGAGACAGACTGCTGGTGAGACAGACAGACAGACATGCAGACAGACTGCTAATGAGACAGGAAGACAGACATGCAGACAGACTGCTGTTGAGACAGACAGACAGACATGGAGACAGACTGCTGGTGAGACATACAGACAGACATGCAGACAGAATACTGGTGAGAAAGACAGACAGACATGCAGTCAGACTGCTGGTGAGACAGACAGGCAGACATGCAGACAGATTGCTGACGAGACAGACAGGCAGACATGCAGACAGACTGCTGTTGAGATAGACAGGCAGACATGCAGACAGACTGCTGGTGAGACAGACAGGCAGACATGCAGAGAGATTGCTGGTGAGACAGACACTCAGACATGGAGACAGACTGCTGGTGAGACAGACAGACAGACATGCAGACAGACTGCTAATGAGACAGGAAGACAGACATGCAGACAGACTGCTGTTGAGACAGACAGACAGACATGGAGACAGACTGCTGGTGAGACAGACAGACAGACATGCAGACAGAATACTGGTGAGAAAGACAGACAGACATGCAGACAGACTGCTGGTGAGACAGACAGGCAGACATGCAGAGAGAATACTGGTGAGATAGACAGACAGACATGCAGGCAGACTGCTGGTGAGACAGACAGACATGCAGATAGATTGCTGGTGAGACAGACAGACATGCAGACAGATTGCTGGTGAGACAGACAGACAGACATGCAGACAGACTGCTGGTGAGACAGACAGACAGACATGCAGACAGACTGCTAATGAGACAGGAAGACAGACATGCAGACAGACTACTGGTGAGACAAACAGACAGACATGGAGACAGACTGCTTGTGAGACAGACAGACAGACATGCAGACTGAGTACTGGTGAGATTGACAGACAGACATGAAGACAGAATATTGGTGAGACAGACAGGCAGACATGCAGACAGATTGCTGGTGAGACAGACACTCAGACATGGAGACAGACTGTTGGTGAGACAGACAGACAGACAGACAGACATGCAGACAGACTGCTGGTGAGACAAACAGGCAGACATGCAGACAGCATGCTGGTGAGACAGACAGGCAGACATGAAGACAGAATATTGGTGAGACAGACAGACAGACAGACAGGCAGACATGCAGACAGATTGCTGGTGAGACAGACAGACAGACATGCAGACAGACTGCTGGTGAGACAACAGGCAGACATGCAGACAGACTGCTGGTGAGACAGGCAGACAGACATGCAGACAGACATGCAGACAGACTGCTGGTGAGACAGACAGGCAGACATGCAGACAGACTGCTGGTGAGAAAGGCAGACAGACAGACAGACAGACATGCAGACAGACTGCTTGTGAGACAAACAGGCAGACATGCAGACAGACTGCTGGTGAGACAGACAGGCAGACATGCAGACAGAATGCTGGTGAGACAGACAGGCAGACATGCAGACAGACAGACATGCAGACAGATTGCTGGTGAGACAGACAGACAGACATGCAGACAGACTGCTTGTGAGACAGACAGCAGATATACAGACAGATTGCTGGTGAGACAGACAGGCAGACATGCACACAGACTGCTGGTGAGAAAGACAGACATGGAGACAGACTGCTGGTGAGACAGGCAGACAGACATGCAGACAGATTGCTGATGAGACAGACAGCAGACATGGAGACAGACTGCTGGTAAGACAGACAGACAGACATGCAGACAGATTGCTGGTGAAACAGACAGACAGACATGCAGACAGATTGCTGGTGAGACAGACAGGCAGACATGCAGACAGATTGCTGGTGAGACAGACAAGCAGACATGCAGACAGACTGCTGGTGAGACAGACAGACATGCAGACAGAATGCTGGTGAGACAGACAGACATGTAGACAGATTGCTGGTGAGACAGACAGACAGACATGCAGACAGAATGCTGGTGAGACAGACAAGCAGACATGCAGACAGACTACTGGTGAGACAGACAGACATGCAGACAGAATGCTGGTGAGACACACAGACATGCAGACAGATTGCTGGTGAGACAGACAGACATACAGACAGAATGCTGGTGAGACGGACAAGCAGACATGCAGACAGAATGCTGGTGAGACAGACAGACAGACATGCAGACAGACTGCTGGTGAGACAGACAGACAGACATGCAGACAGAATGCTGGTGAGACAGACAGGCAAACATGCAGACAGACTGCTGGTGAGACAGACAGACAGACATGCAGAGATTGCTGGTGAGATAGACAGACAGACATGAAGACAGAATGCTGGTGAGACAGACAAGCAGACATGCAGACAGACTGCTGGTGAGACAGACAGACAGACATGCAAACAGATTTCTGGTGAGACAGACACTCAGACATGCAGACAGACTGCTGGTGAGACAGACAGACAGACATGGAGACAGACTGCTGGTGAGACAGACAGACAGACATGGAGACAGATTGCTGGTGAGACAGACAGACAGACATGCAGGCAGACTGCTGGTGAGACAGACAGGCAGACATGCAGACAGACTGCTGGTGAGACAGACAGACAGACATGCAGACAGACTGCTAATGAGACAGGAAGACAGACATGCAGACAGACTGCTGGTGAGACAGACAGACAGACATGCAGACAGACTGCTGGTGAGACAGACAGGCAGACATGCAGACAGATTTCTGGTGAGACAGACACTCAGACATGCAGACAGACTGCTGGTGAGACAGACAGACAGACATGGAGACAGACTGCTGGTGAGACAAACAGGCAGACATGCAGACAGACTGCTGGTGAGACAGACAGACAGACAGACATACAAACATGCAGACAGACTGCTGGTGAGACAGACAGGTTGACATGAAGACAGAATATTGGTGAGACAGACAGACAGACAGACATGCAGACAGAATACTGGTGAGATAGACAGACAGACATGCAGACAGACTGCTGGTGAGACAGACAGACATGCAGACAGATTGCTGGTGAGACACACAGAGAGACATGCAGACAGATTTTTGGTGAGACAGACAGACAGACATGCAGACAGACTGCTGGTGAGACAGACAGACAGACATGCAGACTGCTGGTGAGACACACAGAGAGACATGCAGACAGATTGCTGGTGAGACACACAGACAGACATGCAGACAGATTGCTGGTGAGACACACAGACAGACATGCAGACAGATTGCTGGTGAGACAGACAGACAGACAGACATACAGACAGATTGCTGGTGAGACAGACAGACAGATGTGCAGACAGATCGCTGGTGAGACAGACAGATGTGCAGACAGATTGCTGGTGAGACAGACAGACAGATTGCTGGTGAGACAGACAGACTGACTGCAGGTGAGACAGACAGACAGACAGACTGCTGGTGAGACAAGCAGACATGCAGACAGACTGCTGGTGAGACAGATAGACAGACAGACTGTTGGTGAGACAGACAGACAGACATACTGCTGGTGAGACAGACAGACATGCGGACAGACTGTTGGTGAGACAGACATGCAGACAGACTGCTGGTGAGACAGACAGACAGACTGCTGGTGAGACAAGACAGACAGACAGACTGCTGGTGAGACAGACAGACTGTTGGTGAGACAGACAGACAGACAGACTGCTGGTGAGACAGACAGACATGCAGACAGACTGTTGGTGAGACAGACATGCAGACAGACTGCTGGTGAGACAGACAGACAGACAGACAGACTGCTTGTGAGACAGACAGACAGACAGACTGCTGGTGAGACAGACAGACATGCAGACAGACTGCTGGTGAGACAGACAGACAGACATGCAGACAGACTGCTGGTGAGACAGACAGACAGACAGACAGACTGCTGATGAGACAGGCAGACAGACATGCAGACAGATTGCTGGTGAAACAGACAGACATGCAGACAGATTGCTGGTGATACAGACAGGCAGACATGCAGACAGATTGCTGGTGAGACAGACAGACAGACATGCAGACAGATTGCTGGTGAGACAGGCAGACAGACATGCAGACAGAATGCTGGTGAGACAGACAGACAGACATGCAGACAGATTGCTGGTGAAACAGACAGACATGCAGACAGATTGCTGGTGAAACACACAGACAGACATGCAGACAGACTGCTGGTGAGACAGACAGACAGACATGCAGACAGACTGCTGGTGAGACAGACAGACAGACATGCAGACAGACTGCTGGTGAGACAGACAGACATGCAAACAGACTGCTGGTGAGACAGACAGACAGACATACAGACAGAATGCTGGGGAGACAGACAGACAGACATGCAGACAGAATGCTGGTGTGACAGACAGACAGACATGCAGACAGACTGCTGGTGAGACAGACAGACAGACATGCAGACAGACTGCTGGTGAGACAGACAGACAGACATGCAGACAGACTGCTGGTGAGACAGACAGAGAGACATGCAGACAGACTGCTGGTGAGACAGACAGACATGCAGACAGACTGCTGGTGAGACAGACAGACAGACATGCAGACAGAATGCTGGTGAGACAGACAGACAGACATGCAGATAGATTGCTGGTGAGACAGACAGACAGACATGCAGACAGAATGCTGGTGAGACAGACAGACAGACATGCAGCCAGATGCTGGTGAGACAGACAGACAGACATGCAGACAGACTGCTGGTGAGACAGACAAGCAGACATGCAGACAACTGCTAGTGAGACAGACAGACAGACATGCAGACAGACTGCTAGTGAGACAGACAGACAGACATGCAGAGAGACTGCTAGTGAGACAGACAGGCAGACATGCAGACAGATTACAGGTGAGACAGACAGACAGACATGCAGACAGATTGCTGGTGAGACAGACAGACAGACAGACAGACTGCTGGTGAGACAGACAGGCAGACATGCAGACAGACTGCTAGTGAGACAGACAGACAGACAGACAGACTGCTGGTGAGACAGACAGGCAGACATGCAGACAGACTGCTGGTGAGACAGACAGACAGACATGCAGACAGATGCTGGTGAGACAGACAGACAGACATGCAGACAGATGCTGGTGAGACAGACAGACAGACATGCAGACAGACTGCTAGTGAGACAGACAGACAGACATGCAGACAGATGCTGGTGAGACAGACAAAACAGACATGCAGACAGACATGCTAGTGAGACAGACAGACAGACATGCAGACAGATGCTGGTGAGACAGACAGACAGACATGCAGACAGACTGCTAGTGAGACAGACAGACAGACATGCAGACAGATTGCTGGTGAGACAGACAGACAGACATGCAGACAGACTGCTAGTGAGACAGACAGACAGACATGCAGACAGACTGCTAGTGAGACAGACAGACAGACATGCAGACAGACTGCTGTGAGAAGACAGGACAGACAGACGGAGACAGACAGACAGACTGCATGCAGACAGATGCAGTGAACAGACATGCAGACAGATGCTGGTGAGACAGACAGACAGACATGCAGACAGACTGCTGGTGAGACAGACAGACAGACATGCAGACAGACTGCTGTGAGACAGACAGACAGACATGCAGACAGACTGCTGGTGAGACAGACAGACAGACATGCAGACAGACTGCTGGTGAGACAGACAGACAGACATGCAGACAGATTGCTGGTGAGACAGACAGACAGACATGCAGACAGACTGCTGGTGAGACAGACAGCAGACATGACAGATTGCTGGTGAGACAGACAGACAGACATGCACACAGATGCTGGTGAGAAGACAGACAGACAGCAACAGATGCTGGTGAGACAGACAGACAGACATGCAGACAGATGCTGGTGAGACAGACAGCAGACATGCAGACAGACTGCTAGTGAGACAGACAGACAGACATGCAGACAGACTGCTAGTGAGACAGACAGACAGACATGCAGACAGACTGCTAGTGAGACAGACAGGCAGACATAGCAGACAGAATTGCAGTGAGACAGACAGACAGACATGCAGACAGATTGCTGGTGAGACAGACAGACAGACAGACAGACTGCTGTGAGACAGACAGGCAGACATGCAGACAGACTGCTAGTGAGACAGACAGACAGACATGCAACAGACTGCTGGTGAGAACAGACAGGCAGACATGCAGACAGACTGCTGTGAGACAGACAGACAGACATGCAGACAGACTGCTGGTGAGACAGACAGACAGACATGCAGACAGACTGCTGGTGAGACAGACAGACAGACATCAGACAGACTGCTAGTGAGACAGACAGACAGACATGCAGACAGACTGCTAGTGAGACAGACAGACAGACATGCAGACAGACGCTAGTGAGACAGACAGACAGACATGCAGACTAGATGCTGTGAGACAGACAGACAGACATGCAGACAGACTGCTAGTGAGACAGACAGACAGACATGCAGACAGACTGCTAGTGAGAAGACAGACAGACATGCGACAGACAGACTGCTGAGTGAGACAGACAGACAGACATGCAGACAGACTGCTAGTGAGACAGACAGACAGACATGCAGACAGACTGCTGTGAGACAGACAGACAGACATGCAGACAGATGCTGGTGAGACAGACAGACAGACATGCAGACAGACTGCTAGTGAGACAGACAGACAGACATGCAGACAGACAGACAGACATGCAGACAGACTGCTAGTAGACAGACAGACAGACAGACAGACATGCAGACAGACTGCTAATGAGACAGACAGACAGACATGCAGACAGACTGCTAGTGAGACAGACAGACATGCAGACAGACTGCTAGTGAGACAGACAGACAGGCAGACAGGCAGACATACTGCTAGTGAGACAGACAGGCAGGTAGACAGGTGTCAAGGCATTCAAGTTTGTTTTTTTTAGAAGAAAAAGATGAAGCACAAACAGAAGAAGATGAAGTGAATGAAGGCTTGTCCATCACAGTCACACTGAGTGGTGTTGCTCCCTTCTGTTCTCTCAACAACAGCCCCAGACTTCACATCAACTGCTCCCAGCGCCAGTGACTCTACAGGAACGCTGTTGGTGTTTCGTACGGTTTGGGGGTTTTGTTAAGGTAGAACAGTGGCAGAATGGTTCAGACGTTCGCCTGCCAATAACAAAACTCGAGGTTCCGGGGTTCGCTCCCTGTAGAGGCCTCGACTTTTCTCTTCAGTTTGACCGGAAAATCGAATTGAACGTCTAGTCCTTCGGAAGGGGACGAAAAACGAGTCGGACCCGTGTGCCTTCTGGCTGTACACGCTAAAGATCCCACGGCAGTTGAAAATCGTAAAGAGCTGGGTATTGCCCGGCTGCCTTGGTAAAAAAACACTGGAGAGACAGGTTGATTTCCCAGGTCCACCCCTTGAAGACCAAATAGCCTTCTTGCCTTTCTGTAGTCTTGGCTTTGAAAAAAAAAAGTGAATATGAATGTGAATTTGAAGCGAGGAAGAGAGGATGGGCGCCACCCTCGTGGTGCTGGCCCCGGAAAGTTGAGGTCTCTACCACCTCACTCCCCAACGACCCCAGAGTTATGGAACTATCTAGGTAGGACCTCAGGACCTGGCCAGCTCGTGGGTTTATGTGCTGGCTTAAGGCTTGTGTCGTGGTCATTCTGGATCTTCTCCATCACTTGGCATCTGTGACGTTAGTGCATATGGAATTCGTTCCGAGCGCGGAGACGTCATCTTGAGAAATTGAAACTGAATGTTGTTGGGGTTTTGTTTGTTTGTTTGTTTGTTTGTTTGTTTGTTTGTTTGTTTTTGTTTTTGTTTTTCTTTTATTATTATTATTCTTGTTAGAAAAGACTTTAAAGGACTTTTATCCAATTCAGTACATGAACGAA
>JAPXFY010000016.1:1757447-1769947 GCA_030674185.1 Monoplex corrugatus
TCATGTTTTTTACTGATCACCATGACTTCAGTCTTCCTGCTGTTTAGTTTCAACCCCTTACCTTTGCTTTCTATTCTATTATATGCACAATGTTTTGTAGGTCCATTTCACTTTCTGCAATTAGCACGGTGTCATCTACGTATCGAATGTTGTTTATCATTTTCCCTCCAACCTTTAATCCAGGGTCTTCTTCTAGGTTTCTCATGATGTTTTCGCTGTAAAGTGAAAACAGATCTGGTGACAAATCACCACAATTCCGCTACTGACAACTGCTTAGTTCTTTCTACCCGTCTAACTTCAGCCCTTCCATCTGACCACTCTGCAATTCTCTGTTCTCTCGACATTTCTCCTCCTTCCCGTACCATGCGCACAGTGACTCGACGCAATCTCAAATCTATCGACCTCTCCACATTTTCATCTGATGCCTCCCGTCTCCTTTCTGAAAAGTCACATAACCTTGCCGATGAATTCTATACTACTCTCCACCATCTTCTGGACACTCATGCTCCAGCCACAACCCGTCTTTTACCTGACCGCCCCCCTACCCCCTGGCTCACTCATGAGATTGCCTGTGCAAAACGTGCCCGCCGCAGAGCAGAGCGCCGTTGGCACAAATCCAAACTCATTGTACACAGGCAACTTTTCCAAGCCTCTAAAACAAAAGTATCCACCCTCATGGCATCAGCAAAAACAAGCTATTTCCAAACCAAAATCCTGAATGCCTCTTCTTCAAAAGAATTCTTTACAACCATGAATCATCTCCTTGGCACACGAAAAGATTTACCTCTCCCAACAAAACATACAAATGAAGAACTCCCATCTGTATTCTCCATCTGTATTCTCCCTGTCAACCATGCCCACCTGACCCTTCCTTCTCTGGCACACCTCTTACTACTTTTACCCCAGTCTCACAAGAAGAAATTTTCAACACAATCAGATCCATGTCGTTCAAAACCTGCGAACTGGATCCTCTTCCAGGTTCTCTCTACTCCGACTGTCTCCCTACTCTCCTCCCATTCATCACTGACATCATCAACACTTCTCTTCAAACTGGAACTGTCCCAGATTCTTTCAAGTCTGCTATTGTTCACCCTCTCCTCAAGAAACACAATTTAGACCCAAATGAACTGAAAAATTATCGGCCTATCTCTAATCTCTCTTTCTTGTCGAAACTCCTTGAAAAAGTCGTCCTCAACCAGCTGAACTCTCACCTGTCTGCCAACAATCTCCTCAATCCTTTCTAGTCAGCCTACTGCCAGTGCCATAGCACTGAAACTGCCCTACTACACATTCTCAACAATCTCCTCCTTGCAACTGATACTGGCAAAGTCTCTCTCCTCACACTCCTTGATCTGTCTGCAGCCTTTGACACCATTGATCATGGTATTCTCCTTTCTAGACTTCATCATACTTTTGGCATCTCTGACATTGCTCTGTCCTGGTTCACTTCATACCTATCAAACAGAAAACAAACTGTTCTCATCAATGGCACTTACTCTCAACCTGCATACCTGACCTGTGGTGTTCCACAAGGATCTGTCCTTGGCCCTGTTCTTTTCACTCTCTACACCTCCCCCCTGTCCACCATCATCAACTCCCACTCTATAAAAGATCACTTCTATGCTGATGACACCCAACTTCAAGACAGTGACTCACCTGATAATATACAGCGCCTGTTAACTCGCACCACTGAGTGTTACTCGGACATTAAGAACTGGATGACACACAATAAACTTCAGCTTAATGACGACAAGACAGAAGCTATCCTCATTGGCACCCGTCAGAAACTTTCTCAGCTGCCTCCTCTTTCTCTCCCATTATGTAACACATCTGTCCCAATTTCTGATTCAGCTAAAAACCTTGGTGTCTGCATTGACTCTACCCTCTCCATGAACAACTTTGTTTCTCAAACTGCCAGATCTTGCTACTATCATCTCCATCGTATAAGGCTGATCAGGAAGTATCTCTCTGTCAAAACAACTGCAAAACTCGTTCTCTCCTTCATAATGTCTCGCATTGACTATTGCAATTCACTCCTGTCTGGTCTTCCTGCCTCCACCATTCACATCCTACAGCGCATTCAAAACAATGCTGTACGCCTTGTACTCAAAAGAAAAAAGCTGACCACATATCTCCTCTCCTGGCACAACTTCACTGGCTCCCTGTATCAAAGCGCATACAATACAAACTAGACACCATGTGCTACAAAAGCCTCAATAACGCAGCCCCCGATTACCTGTCAAGCCTACTTGAGATCTATGTTCCCTCACGTACCCTCCACTCTGCCTCCGATCCTCTGACTTTTCGCTTTCCACGCACTAAGCTCAATACCTATGGTCCACGAGCCTTCTCTGTTTCTGGTCCACTCTCCTGGAACAAACTTCCTCTCTCAGTCCGTCAGCAACCTACTTTTGTCTCCTTCAAGTCCGCTCTCAAAACCCACCTTTTCTCCTCTGCATAAAATCCTAACCTCACTCAACCCCCCCTCCCCCTCTGCAGCCTGTCTCCGCTCGGAGGGGAATCACATGGTTATAATATATAATTGTATATGCTATGCTCTCTATAATTTTCCATTGCTTTTATTCTTGCTTTTATTGCTTTTATTCTTTCTCCCCACTTATAGCCATGCGTGTGTGTGTGTGTGTGTGTGTGTGTGTGTGTGTGCGTGCGTGCGTGCGTGCGTGCGTGTGTGTCTGCTTCAGCGCTTAGATTTGATTTTATCAAGATTTTGCGCTATATAAATATTGTAATTATTATTATTATTATTATAACCCTGTCTGACTCCTCTTTTGATGTTTTGAAAAGAGCTTATATTGTTTTCTATTCTCATTGCAGCTGTTTGTTTCCAATAAATATTTCTGATTTTTCGTAGATCTTTTCCATCAACATTGAGTCTCTCCAGTTGGTTGATCAGTTTTTCATGTCTTACCCGATCGAAAGCCTTGGTATAGTCAACAAAGCATAAATACAAATCCTTATTCATTTCAATTGACCTCTCTATGATAGTTCTTAGGATGTATATGGCATTAATAGTTCCTTTCCCTTCCACAAATCCACACTGTTCTTCTGCTATTTCTCTTTTGATTCTATTCCTTGTCCTCATCATGATTATTCTTAACAGGATTATTTTTTTACATGACTCATCAAACTGATTGTGCGATGGAGTTCGCATTCTATAGCCCCTGTCTTCTTTGTAAGTGCAATAAAAATTTATTTTGACATAATCTTTGGGGATTTTTCCAGTGTCATAAATTTCATTTAGGAGGACTGTTATTTTTTCTATGCCAAATTCCTCCAGGGCTTCAATCATCTCTGTAGTAATGTTGTCTGGTCCTGGGGCTTTTCCTGGTTTCATATTTTTCAATGCTGCTCTAACTACATCTTTCATTATGGGTGGTCCTTTAAAGTTCTTTTTTATAATGTGTTCTTCGTTTCTGTCATCCTCAAAAAGGTCTTTAATGTACTCTCCCCATCTGTCTAATATTTTGTCTTTTTCCATGAGAAGCGTGCCATCTTTCGATTTTTAGCAACCAGTTGATGTGCATGTATTTTTCCTGTGGACAATTTCTTCAATTCGTCTGTACATACCCTGAGGATCCATTTTGTGTCGGTCTTCTATCTCTTTGCATTTTGTGTTCAGCCAAGCTTCCTTAGCTTCATTGCACCTATACCTGATTTCTTTGTTTATCTTCCTGTATATCTCCTCGTTTCTCTTTGCCCTCCTCCTCTCCTCCATCAAGCCCGAAATTTCATTAGTCATCCAGCTCTTTTTTGCTTTTCTATCTGCGTTAGGGATTTCTTCACAAGCTTCATTTATCGAATTTCTCAACTTTGTCCATTGTTCCTCACTGTCACCAACGTCTTCCAGAGCACTGAATTTGTTTTGAACATGTACATTAAATGTTTTACGTATCATTTCATTTGTCTTTAAGAATCCAAGGTTTAGTTTGATGTTGCTTTTGGTCTTGTTTCTTTTTCCTCAATTTCAGCCTAAACCTTCCCACTACAGGATTGTGGTCACTGTTGCAGTTTGCGCCTGGTAGCGTTTTTGCTGACAGTAAAGAATTTATAAATCTTTTGTTGATCAGGATGTAGTCAATCTGATTTTGGGTATTATCTCCTGGACTCATCCAAGTCCGTTTTCTTCTGTTAGGCTGCTCAGACCAGGTGTTGCCTACTATGAACTCATTCATCTGTGTCCATTCTACAAGTTTCCCTCCCCTGGCATTTTGTGTACCAAGGCCATGAGGTCCATCTATATCCTCCACCCTATCCTGTCCCACTTTAGTATTAAAATCTCCCATTATGACTGTAACTTCTTGTGATTTACATTGGACTTTGGCCATCTCTAATACTTCGTAGAAGTTGTCGATGTCTTCCTGAGTATTTGCGGATGTTAGTGCATACACCTGTATGATGTTGATATCAAATGGTTTGCCTCCCAATTTGACCAGCAAAACTCTGTCAGACACAGCCCAGTATCCCTTAACTGCTTTTGATTTGTCTTTGTCCATTATGATGCCTACTCCTCTTTCATGTGAATTACCACCAGAGTATATCACTGTGTATTCTCCTGATGTCATCATGCCTGCCCCCCTCCATCTCACTTCCCCTAGTCCTAAAATACTGATGTTAAGCCTTTCCATCTCCATTTTGATGTTGTCTAATTTTCCCTTCTGCAACAGTGTTCTGATGTTCCATGTTGCTACATGTATTTTGGTGTTTCTAAGTTTGACTTTGGGTTTAATTTTGGTCGCAGTAGCTGGCTGACGGTCTGGTGTCACCTGTGCCGCATGACGGTCCCTACCGGACGAAGGTGCTCCTGTATTAACGTCGTCAACTTTATTCTTCATCTTTCTTTTGTCTATGGTTGTCCGGGGGGAAACTACGATGTAGTTTCCCTTTGCCTTCCATCGGGTTTTTTTCAGGGTTAACTCCCTTAGCCTTATTCTCTCTCTCTCGAGATGTCCACAAGGCAGTGGAGCTATTTACCTATAGCTTGGGGATCTGGCTCGTGGGCACCAGGGCATATCCACACGCCGGTGGGCCTGCATGCCACACGTCTGGGGGCCAGACCTCCTCCGAGTCCCACGAGATTTAGCCTGAGTCCGCGAGGTGCTCAGTTACCGCCTGTCGCCACGAGGAGGCACAACGTAGGGCTTGCTGATGGAGAGGCTATGTACTGACAGGAAGAGACTTACGCCTTCTGGTCTTCTTTTCGCATAGCTGCAAGCAGCAGTGCTAGCCAGCGGTGTAGGCTGTGAAAGTGAGAGGTGACAAGCACGCAGTCACTAGTCACTAGCCGACACACTAGACGCATCACATCCACCTTTGACAAGCTGTTAGTATGACTAAAAATAAAAGCTTCAATCATTGATTGCTGGCTGTTAGTATGACTAGAAACAAAAGCTTCAATCATTGATTTCTGACTGTTAGTATGACTAAAAACAAAGGCTTCAATCATTGATTGCTGGCTGTTAGTATGACTAGAAACAAAAGCTTCAATCATTGATTTCTGACTGTTAGTATGACTAAAAACAAAGGCTTCAATCATTGATTTCTGGCTGTTAGTATGACTAAAAACAAAGGCTTCAATCATTGATTTCTGATTGTTAGTATGACTAAAAACAAAAGCTTCAATCATTGATTGCTGGCTGTTAGTATGACTAGAAACAAAAGCTTCAATCATTGATTTCTGACTGTTAGTATGACTAAAAACAAAGGCTTCAATCATTGATTTGCTGGCTGTTAGTATGACTAAAAACAAAGGCTTCAATCATTGATTTCTGACTGTTAGTATGACTAAAAACAAAGGCTTCAATCATTGATTTCTGGCTGTTAGTATGACTAAAAACAAAGGCTTCAATAATTGATTTCTGACTGTTAGTATGACTAAAAACAAAGGCTTCAATCATTGATTTCTGGCTGTTAGTATGACTAAAAACAAAAGCTTCAATCATTGATTTCTGGCTGTTAGTATGACTAAAAACAAAAGCTTCAATCATTGATTTCTGGCTGTTAGTATGACTAAAAACAAAGGCTTCAATCATTGGTTTCTGGCTGTTAGTATGACTAAAAACAAAGGCTTCAATCATTGATTTCTGGCAGTTAGTATGACTAAAAACAAAGGCTTCAATCATTGATTTCTGACTGTTAGTATGACTAAAAACAAAAGCTTCAATCATTGATTGCTGGCTGTTAGTATGACTAGAAACAAAAGCTTCAATCATTGATTTCTGACTGTTAGTATGACTAAAAACAAAGGCTTCAATCATTGATTGCTGGCTGTTAGTATGACTAAAAACAAAGGCTTCAATCATTGATTTCTGACTGTTAGTATGACTAAAAACAAAGGCTTCAATCATTGATTTCTGGCTGTTAGTATGACTAAAAACAAAGGCTTCAATAATTGATTTCTGACTGTTAGTATGACTAAAAACAAAGGCTTCAATCATTGATTTCTGGCTGTTAGTATGACTAAAAACAAAAGCTTCAATCATTGATTTCTGGCTGTTAGTATGACTAAAAACAAAAGTTTCAATCATTGATTTCTGGCTGTTAGTATGACTAAAAACAAAGGCTTCAATCATTGATTTCTGGCTGTTAGTATGACTAAAAACAAAGGCTTCAATCATTGATTTCTGACTGTTAGTATGACCAGCTGTTCATGCCAACTTCACTCGTGCAGTAGGAAAACGGTGAACACAGTGCTGAAGTGAAGACTGTGACAAGAGCAAGACAAGGATGTGTGACGTCAAGCCTGGATTCCTGGCCATCTTGGTACTGGGGGCAGTGAAAAGACTGGCTGCCTGACCAAGGAAGCCACAATGGAAAAGATGTCTAATCCTTCATTCCTTACACTGATGTAAAATCCAAAGTACACAGTTACGTGAGAAATCTGTGGCAGGAGGATTGGAATGAACGGACAGGTAACAAACTTTTCCAAATCCTCCCTAACCTGAAAGAAATTCTCCCATCTGCTGCAGGAAACCGTAAGAAAGAGACAGTGTTATGTAGGTTACACACGGGTCACACATCCTACACTCACCCGTACCTTTTGAAAAATGAAGAAGCACCATGGTGTATACCGTGTGACGAGCCATTGAGCATCAGACATCTTCTTGATTACTGGGACTTGTACAATATGAGACATAAGCACTACACGGCGGACTCCTTAAAGAACCTCTTCCGAGAAGTCCCTCCTGATGCAACTTTCCGGTTTTTACAAGAGATCAATACATTTCACCCGATATGATTTTACGGTTGTTTTTCTTTAATTGCATTTTTGACTTGCAAGGTTGACGGTGGGCATGGTTTTTAACTGTTGTCTTTTATTTCAACGGGTTGTCGTTTTTGACGTGGTGTTAGCCCTGATATGGCTCTAGTTGTCAGCAATATGAATGGAACAGTGTGATGTCAGCACTGTTCTTCAAGATGCATCAACTGGGTGATTGAATGAATGACAAAGCAAGAGGCAGCAGATGGAATCTCTTTGCACCACTGGAAGATCTTCGTTTTGCAGAGGACCTGGCATTTGTCTCCTATGCTCACCAAGAGAAAAGTCTTCATGTCCACCGTTTTGCTGGCACAACGAACAAACAGGCCTAAACATGTCCACCGTTTTGCTGGCACAACGAACAAACAGGCCTAAACATGTCCACCGTTTTGCTGGCACAACGAACAAACAGGCCTAAACATGTCCACCGTTTTGCTGGCACAACGAACAAACAGGCCTAAACATGTCCACCGTTTTGCTGGCAAAACGAACAAACAGGCCTAAACATGTCCACCGTTTTGCTGGCACAACGAACAAACAGGCCTAAACATGTCCACCGTTTTGCTGGCACAACGAACAAACAGGCCTAAACATGTCCACCGTTTTGCTGGCACAACGAACAAACAGGCCTAAACATGTCCACCATTTTGCTGGCACAACTAACAAACAGGCCTAAACATGTCCACCATTTTGCTGGCACAACTAACAAACAGGCTAAACATGTCCACCTTTTGCTGGCACAACGAACAAACAGGCCTAAACATGTCCACCTTTTGCTGGCACAACGAACAAACAGGCCTAAACATCAGCCAGAGAAAGAACAGAGGTGAGGACACCAAACCTCACCAATCACCCTCACCAACCCCTCGCCAACCCCTCACCAACCCCTCACCAACCCAAGCAGATGGAACAGACGTCAAGAATCGTCTCATCAAAGCCAGAAACAGCATCACAATGCTGAACAACATGTAGAGGTCCTTCTGGTACATTCCAGTCATCCGACAACACCAGGCTGACAACATGTGGAGGTCCTTCTGGTACATAATCAACACCAGGCTGACAGCATGTGGAGGTCCTTCTGGTGCATCATCAACACCAGGCTGACAACATGTGGAGGTCCTTCTGGTGCATCATCAACACCAGGCTGACAGCATGTGGAGGTCCTTCTGGTGCATCATCAACACCAGGCTGACAACATGTGAAGGTCCTTCTGGTGCATCATCAACACCAGGCTGACAACATGTGGAGGTCCTTCTGGCGCATCATCAACACCAGGCTGACAGTGTACCACAGCTGTTACCTGTCCACCTTACTGTACTGTACGACTGACATTGCTGGAGGAAGACAGACAGTGGTCTCACCAAGCTGTCAATTGTCCATGCTAAGAGTGGGCATAGAGTACAGCCTGTCACCAAGCTGTCAATTGTCCATGCTAAGATGTGGTGCACAATTGAGTAAAGCAGCCCTGTCACCAAGCTGTCAATTGTCCATGCTAAGAGTGGGCATAGAGTACAGCCTGTCACCAAGCTGTCAATTGTCCATGCTAAGAGTGGCATAGAGCCAGCCCTGTCACCAAGCTGTCAATTGTCATGCTAAGAGTGGGCAGAGCCACTGTCACCCAGCTGTCATTGTCCAGTAAGAGTGGGCATAGAGCACAGCCCTGTCACCAAGCTGTCAATTGTCCATGCTAAGAGTGGCATAGAGCACAGCCCTGTCACCAAGCTGTCAATTGTCCATGCTAAGAGTGGGCATAGAGCACAGCCCTGTCACCAAGCTGTCAATTGTCCATGCTAAGAGTGGGTGTAGAGCACAGCCCTGTCACGCTATCTCAATCCTAGATGGAACTCCATAGCATCGTGATTATCATTCTCATCGACATCATCATCATCGCATTGTAAAAACTGTGCCAGCTTCTGTGGCCATTAAGGTGGCGTAGTGTAGAAAATGGGACGAGAAAAAATAAAGGTGAGCACAAAGGTAACCCTCCTGACTGCGATGATCCTTAAAAATAAATAAAAAGCTTTCCATGCTAAGGACCATGAAAAAGTGGAACAACTCTTCTGGCAGCCAACAGCTAGTACCTGACGCCATCAACAGAGTATGGACACTGTCATGATAAAAAGACGATGGAGAAGGACTGGACACATCATGTGAAGACAGCAGGACACCATCACCCAGACTGTCCTTCACTGGACACCATGAAGACAGCAGGACAACATCACCCAGACTGCCCTTCACTGGACACCATGGAGACAGCAGGACAACATCACCTGGACTGTCCTTTACTGGACACCATGAAGACAGCAGGACAACATCACCCAGACTGCCCTTCACTGGACACCATGAAGACAGCAGGACAACATCACCCAGACTGCCCTTCACTGGACACCATGAAGACAGCAGGACAACATCACCAGGACTGCCCTTCACTGGACACCATGGAGACAGCAGGACAACATCACCAGGACTGCCCTTCACTGGACACCATGAAGACAGCAGGACAACATCACCCGGACTGCCCTTCACTGGACACCATGAAGACAGCAGGACAACATCACCAGGACTGCCCTTCACTGGACACCATGAAGACAGCAGGACAACATCACCAGGACTGCCCTTCACTGGACACCATGAAGACAGCAGGACAACATCACACGGACTGCCCTTCACTGGACACCATGAAGACAGCAGGACAACATCACCCGGACTGCCCTTCACTGGACACCATGAAGACAGCAGGACAACATCACCCGGACTGCCCTTCACTGGACACCAGAAGGAAGACAGCAGGACAACATCACCAGGACTGCCCTTCACTGGTCACCATGAAGACAGCAGGACAACATCACCAGGACTGCCCTTCACTGGTCACCATGAAGACAGCAGGACAACATCACCAGGACTGCCCTTTACTGGACACCATGAAGACAGCAGGACAACATCACCTGGACTGCCCTTCACTGGACACCATGAAGACAGCAGGATAACATCACCCAGACTGCCCTTTACTGGACACCATGAAGACAGCAGGACAACATCACCCAGACTGCCCTTTACTGGACACCAGAAGGAAGACAGCAGGATAACATCACCAGGACTGCCCTTTACTGGACACCATGAAGACAGCAGGACAACATCACCCAGACTGCCCTTTACTGGACACCAGAAGGAAGACAGCAGGATGACATCACCCAGACTGCCCTTCACTGGACACCATGAAGACAGCAGGATAACATCACCAGGACTGCCCTTCACTGGACACCATGAAGACAGCAGGATAACATCACCCAGACTGCCCTTCACTGGACACCATGAAGACAGCAGGATAATATCACCCGGACTGCCCTTCACTGGACACCATGAAGACAGCAGGACAACATCACCCGGACTGCCCTTTACTGGACACCATGAAGACAGCAGGACAACATCACCAGGACTGCCCTTTACTGGACACCATGAAGACAGCAGGACAACATCACCTGGACTGCCCTTTACTGGACACCATGAAGACAGCAGGACAACATCACCTGGACTGCCCTTCACTGGACACCATGAAGACAGCAGGATAACATCACCCAGACTGCCCTTTACTGGACACCATGAAGACAGCAGGACAACATCACCCAGACTGCCCTTTACTGGACACCAGAAGGAAGACAGCAGGATAACATCACCAGGACTGCCCTTCACTGGTCACCATGAAGACAGCAGGATAACATCACCCGGACTGCCCTTTACTGGACACCAGAAGGAAGACAGCAGGATGACATCACCCAGACTGCCCTTCACTGGACACCATGAAGACAGCAGGATAACATCACCAGGACTGCCCTTCACTGGACACCATGAAGACAGCAGGACAACATCACCCAGACTGCCATTCACTGGACACATCATGTGAAGACAGCAGGACAACATCACCAGGACTGCCCTTCACTGGACACCATGAAGACAGCAGGATAGCATCACCCGGACTGCCCTTCACTGGACACCAGAATGAAGAGAGCAGGATAACATCACCCGGACTGCCCTTCACTGGACACCAGAAGGAAGACAGCAGGATAACATCAACCGGACTGCCCTTCACTGGACACCAGAAGGAAGACAGCAAGATAACATCACCAAGACTGCCCTTCACTGGTCACCATGAAGACAGCAGGATAACATCACCTGAACTGCCCTTCACTGGACACCAGAAGGAAGACAGCAGGACAACGTCACCACTGGACACCATGAAGACAGCAGGACAACGTCACCACTGGACACCATGAAGACAGCAGGACAACGTCACCACTGGACACCATGAAGACAGCAGGACAACGTCACCACTGGACACCATGAAGACAGTAGGACAACGTCACCCCTGGACACCATGAAGACAGCAGGACAACGTCACCACTGGACACCATGAAGACAGTAGGACAACGTCACCACTGGACACCATGAAGACAGCAGGACAACGATCTAAGACCATCCTTACAGGCACCCTGCAAATTTGCCGTCACCGAGGCCGACAGAGGAAGAGGTGGGTGGTCAATATCACAGACTGGACCAGCCTCAGTATGTCTGAACTGTTTGTTGCTGTACCCCACAGACAGAGGAAGAGCTGGGTGGTCAATATCACAGACTGGACCAACCTCAGTATGTCTGAACTGTTTGTTGCTGTACCCCACAGACAGAGGAAGAGCTGGGTGGTCAATATCACAGACTGGACCAACCTCAGTATGTCTGAACTGTTTGTTGCTGTACCCCACAGACAGAGGAACGATCCTGTTCTCTGCTGCGTCCCTTCAGCGCCAACGACCATATAGTTAAGTGATTAGATGATGATGACGATGATGATGATGATCATCATCATCATAATCATGATGATGATAATGATGATGTTAATGGCATCCTTCATAAACCGCAAAATGCCCAGGTTTCTTTTGAATGATGATGAAAATGTGCATGGTTTTTAACTGTTGTCTTTTATCTTAACCTGGTTGTCATTTTCGAGGTGGTGTTAGCCCTGATATGGCTGTAGTAGTCGGCTGGGCTATAAGCAATGTGAACTTGAATATGAAAATCTGTCAGGGATGTTGATTTTGCATACGTGCAGTGTTACTGACATCTTCTCCTCCTCCTCCTCCTCCTTCTTCTTCTTCTTCTTCTTACCTTCTATCTTAACTTGGTGAAGTATGACTGGGACGCCACACTAACGGACTGTTCACCAGATCTATCC
>JAPXFY010000016.1:1774947-1844947 GCA_030674185.1 Monoplex corrugatus
GAGATTCAGTTGATAATTATACAGTACAGACAGTACAGTACAGGCCATGGCCCTCATGAAGGGTGTTCGAAATCACAAGAACATACTGTTCTAGTCCAATATATACAGAACAAAACAATGGTGAATGACAGAGCCTGATAATGTGAAAAAACAAAAGCAAAAACAGAGAGAATACACTATGGCTTGGCTGAGGGAGCTTAGAAATATAAACCCTCAAACAATTATGTAGAACATGAAACGCAATAGTAACAATGAAGGAAAGATTTTCATGTAGCACAAACACGGTAAATATTAAAGTGATGTACAAAAAGGACTGTGTTCCAGTAATTCTGACATTTCAACTGACATAATTTGAACTGATGTGATGAGAATGTTTGGGCTTTTCCTCTGTGTGTGTGTGTTGTTGTTGTGTGTGTTGTGTTGTGTTGTGTTGTGTTGTGTTGTGTTGTGTTGTGGTGTGGTGTGGTGGTGTGTGTGTGTGTGTGTGTGTGTGTGTGTGTGTGTGTGTGTGTGTGTGTGTGTGTGTGTTGTTTTGAATTTTGTCCGTATGTCTTTACGTTTCTCGTGAATTTGTCTACTTTTTGTTTTGTCGTCTTTTGTCTCTGTGCTGGTTAGTGTATGTGTTTGTACATGTGTGTGTGTGTGTGTGTGTGTGTGTGTGTGTGTGTGTGTGTGTGGTGTGTGTGTGTGTGTTGTGTGTGTGTGTGTGTGTTGTTTCTGCGAGTTTGTTTTTTGTTCTGTTTTTTTGCTTTGTTTTGTTTTGCTATGTTTATGGTAATTACATGATTCATTGCATTGTTGTCAAGCATTTTGATACATGTATGTGGCATGAATGAGTGTGTGTGTGTGTGTGTGTGTGTGTGTGTGTGTGTGTGTGTGTGTGTGTGTGTGTGTGTGTGTGTGTGTGTGTGTGTGTGTGTGTGTGTGTGTGTGTGTGTTGATTGTTATTTGTTATTTCTTAGTTGTTTAGTTATCTACCAGTTCTTTTCTGTTTTCCTCTCGGTGGTGGACAACAGACTGGAGGGGCTGTGATTATGGAGAGATATTTTCATCATGTTGATAGGCAGTGGAGGCTGTGTGTAGTGTTGATTGTGGGGCTTTGTGTCATGTGAGACTAGTTTACACTTCGTGGCTAGCTGTTTTCATTCAGTGCTTGTTTTATATGTTTTATTTCTGTTTATTTATTTAACTCTTTTTTGAAAATGAGACACACAGCTAAACACGCCATTACTATGTAGTCAAGATTATTTCAATGACAGACTGACACAATTCTGTGATACAAAACCCACTGACACAATACTGTGAGATACAAAACCCACTGACACAATACTGTGAGATACAAAACCCACTGATACAATACTGTGATACAAAACCCACTGACACAATACTGTGAGATACAAAACCCACTGACACAATACTGTCAGATACAAAACCCACTGACACAATACTGTCAGATACAAAACCCACTGACACAATACTGTGAGATACAAAACCCACTGACACAATACTGTGATACAAAACCCACTGACACAATACTGTGAGATACAAAACCCACTGACACAATACTGTGAGATACAAAACCCACTGACACAATACTGTCAGATACAAAACCCACTGACACAATACTGTCAGATACAAAACCCACTGACACAATACTGTGAGATACAAAACCCACTGACACAATACTGTAAGATACAAAACCCACTGACACAACACTGTAATACAAAACCCACTGACACAATACTGTGAGATACAAAACCCACTGACACAATACTGTCAGATACAAAACCCACTGACACAATACTGTGATACAAAACCCACTGACACAATACTGTGATACAAAACCACTGACACAATACTGTGAGATACAAAACCCACTGACACAATACTGTCAGATACAAAACCCACTGACACAATACTGTGATACAAAACCCACTGACACAATACTGTGATACAAAACCACTGACACAATACTGTGAGATACAAAACCCACTGACACAATACTGTCAGATACAAAACCCACTGACACAATACTGTGATACAAAACCCACTGACACAATACTGAGATACAAAACCCACTGACACAATACTGTGTGATACAAAACCCACTGACACAATACTGTCAGATACAAAACCCACTGACACAATACTGTGATACAAAACCCACTGACACAATACTGTCAGATACAAAACCCACTGACACAATACTGAGATACAAAACCCACTGACACAATCCTTTCAGATACAAAACCCACTGACACAATACTGAGATACAAAACCCACTGACACAATACTGTCAGATACAAAACCCACTGACACAATACTGTCAGATACAAAACCCACTGACACAATACTGTGATACAAAACCCACTGACACAATACTGTCAGATACAAAACCCACTGACACAATACTGTCAGATACAAAACCCACTGACACAATACTGTGATACAAAACCCACTGACACAATACTGTCAGATACAAAACCCACTGACACAATACTGTGATACAAAACCCACTGACACAATACTGTAAGATACAAAACCCACTGACACAATACTGTAACACAAAACCCACTGACACAATACTGTGAGATACAAAACCCACTGACACAATACTGTCAGATACAAAACCCACTGACACAATACTGTCAGATACAAAACCCACTGACACAATACTGTGATACAAAACCCACTGACACAATACTGTCAGATACAAAACCCACTGACACAATACTGTGATACAAAACCCACTGACACAATACTGTGAGATACAAAACCCACTGACACAATACTGTGAGATACAAAACCCACTGACACAATACTGTGATACAAAACCCACTGACACAATACTGTGATACAAAACCACTGACACAATACTGTGATACAAAACCACTGACACAATACTGTAATACAAAACCCACTGACACAATACTGTGAGATACAAAACCCACTGACACAATACTGAGATACAAAACCCACTGACACAATACTGTGATACAAAACCCGACTGACACAATACTGTCAGATACAAAAACCACTGACACAATACTGTGATACAAAACCCACTGACACAATACTGTCAGATACAAAACACACTGAACAATACTGTGATACAAAACCCACTGACACAATACTGTCAGATACAAAACCCACTGACTACAATACTGTCAGATTACAAAACCATAGGCTAGGTAGGCTCTCAGGACTTGGCCAACAGTGATGTGCTAACTGTAGTGTGAATTATCCAAAACAAGTGTGACTTCCCCGCGTTCAAAAAGACAGGAACCAGTAAAACAGACAGTGATGTGCTAACTGTAGTGTGAATTATCCAAAACAAGTGTGACTTCCCCGCGTTCAAACAGACAGGAACCAGAAAAACACAAAAACAGAATCAAAACATATTTGATATAACAAGACAGGTGCAAATTTTCGGCCATCTGGACTTTGTCAAGCTAAACGGAAGACAGCAAGTGGTGAGGCATTGGTGCTCTGGGTCCCATCCAGCTGTCTCCTCGGGTGTTCCATGGTCACTTTGACTTGCAGCTTGGCTGCTGGCTGCAGGAATCGGGCCTGATGACTGCAGGGAAAGTTGTGTGACGGCTGGGAAAGACGGCAAACTTGGGATCCTTTGGGGGGGGGGGGGGGGGGGACATGTTAGACCTTGCTGAGAAACAAAATGGGCTGTGTCTAGAGCATCATGCCTGGCCTTTTATGTGGCCCCCCCGCTCCCCCCCCCCCCCCCCCGTGTTGTAGGAAAACAACGGTGGGAGCTTCTGACTGCTGAGTGTCGAGATTATGTTAAGGGAGAAAAGCTGGCAGCTATATATAGAGATGAAAGCCAGAGTAAGGCAAGAGGCTCTTCCATTCTCTCTTGTGGTCCAGTAGCTGGTCTGCACCTGGTTGGAGTGCATTGTGTGGCTGTGTCCGGGGTTTGTCATCTCCCCACTTTGTCATTCAGTTGTAAACAAGATAAGCGATGACTGGGTCCAAATGTTATACACAGCACATGACAGACCCCCCCCCTCCCCACCCTCCTTTGCTTGTGAAATGGCAGACATGCGTCAGCAGCTGGGAAGTGATCCGGACAGAGGCAAGGCATTGGTGTTCTGGTCCCATTCAGCACCCTCAGGTGTTTCTTGTTCAACAAGTAACAAACAACAAATACAAGAATTAATGCAAAAAGAACTAATGTCCCAGTTCTGTGGAGTAGGAGAAAATGTTTGCACCTGTCTTGGCTTGTATTAAATACGTGTTCTGATTGTATTTTCATGTTTTTATAGTGTGAATTGTTCACTGAAACTGTCAGTTAACATTTTCACCCAGTTTTATTTTCAGAGAATTGTGTTGAAGTGTGTGTGTACATTATACTGTCCACAGGTCAGTTCAGTGTGGACATCACGCCGTCCAGGACTCCAAGACTGCCCTGATCCTGTCTCTGTCCACCCATCTCTTTCTTCATCAGCAGGTGTAGACATTATGCTGTCAGGGACTCCAAGACTGTCTGGAAAGGTCAGCTGTAGTTTTATGAAATGTAACAAAGTAAAATGAAATAATAAAAACAGAAAATGAAAGTGGGGAGAAAAAAAATCAAGTTCATCCTGTAACCTTGAGGTGGTGGTGGAGTGAGGTGGTAGAGACCTCAACTGTTCTCATGCCAAGATTATGAGGATGGTGCCTGCGTCCTCTCCCTCACTGCTTTACCTTCCCCAACACATAATAGGGTCAGGGAACCACTGACAGCTGGGTGAAATGGAAGCTACACGCACGCCTTTTGTTTGTCTGCAGTCAGACTGGAACACGTGCAGTTGGCCTGGAGGGCGGGAGTTGACGTGTGTGACCACCAGGCCCTATGATGTGATGTGGACAGGGACTGTTGACGTGTGTGACCACCAGGACCTATGGTGTGATGTGGACAGGGACTGTTGACGTGTGTGACCACCAGGCCCTATGATGTGATGTGTGACCACCAGGCACTATGATGTGATGTGGACAGGGACTGTTGACGTGTGCGACCACCAGGCCCTATGATGTGATGTGGACAGGGACTGTTGACGTGTGTGACCACCAGGCCCTATGATGTGATGTGTGACCACCAGGCCCTATGATGTGATGTGTGACCACCAGGCCCTATGATGTGATGTGTGACCACCAGGCCCTATGATGTGATGTGTGACCACCAGGCCCTAGTGATGTGATGTGGACAGGGACCTGTTGACGTGTGTGACCACCAGGCCCTATGTGATGTGGACAGGGACTGTTGACGTGTGTGACCACCAGGCCCTATGTGATGTGGACAGGGACTGTTGACGTGTGTGACCACCAGGCCCTATGATGTGATGTGGACAGGGACTGTTGACGTGTGTGACCACCAGGTCCTATGATGTGATGTGGACAGGGACGTTGACGTGTGTGACCACCAGGCCTATGATGTGATGTGGACAGGGACTGTTGACGTGTGTGACCACCAGGCCCTATGTGATGTGGACAGGGACTGTTGACGTGTGTGACCACCAGGCCCTATAGTGTGATGTGGACAGGGACTGTTGACGTGTGTGACCACCAGGCCCTATAGTGTGATGTGGACAGGGACTGTTGACGTGTGTGACCACCAGGACCTATGATGTGATGTGGACAGGGACTGTTGACGTGTGTGACCACCAGGCCCTATGATGTGATGTGGACAGGGACTGTGACAGTGTGTTGTACCACCAGGCCCTAGATGTAGATGTGACAGGGACTTGTGACGTGATGTGACCACCTGACCATATAGATGTGATGTGGACAGGGACTGTTGACGTGTGTGACCACCAGGCCCTATGAGTGTGTGTGACAGGGACTGTTGACGTGTGTGACCACCAGGCTAATGATTGTGATGTGGACAGGGACTGTTGACGTGTGGACCACCAGGCTAAGGATGTAGGGATGTGGACGTGGTGACACCAGACCTATGAGGTATGTGGAGGGAGGAGTGGTAGACACCTGACCTAGTGAAGGTTGTAGGGAGTGAGGGAGGTTGTATGTGAGACCTGACACAGCTGAAGGTTGTAGGGATGGAGGGAAGGGTGGTAGAGACCTGACACAGTGAAGGTTGTAGGGAGGGAGGTGGTAGAGACCTGACATAGTGAAGGTTGTAGGGGAGGGAGGGAGGTGGTAGAGACCTGACATAGTGAAGGTTGTAGGGAGGGAGGTGGTAGAGACCTGACATAGTGAAGGTTGTAGGGGGAGGGAGGTGGTAGAGACCTGACATAGTGAAGGTTGTAGGGGAGGGAGGGAGGTGGTAGAGACCTGACATAGTGAAGGTTGTAGGGGAGGGAGGGAGGTGGTAGAGACCTGACATAGTGAAGGTTGTAGGGGAGGGAGGTGGTAGAGACCTGACATAGTGAAGGTTGTAGGGGAGGGAGGGAGGTGGTAGAGACCTGACATAGTGAAGGTTGTAGGGAGGGAGGGAGGTGGTAAGATGACATGAATTAGTGAAGGTTGTTAGTGAAAGGGAGGGAGGTGGTAGAGACCTGACATAGTGAAGGTTGTAGGGAGGAGGGAGGTGATAGAGACCTGACATAGTGAAGGTTGTAGGGGAGGGAGGGAGGTGGTAGAGACCTGACATAGTGAAGGTTGTAGTGGGAGGGAGGGGGTAGAGACCTGACATAGTGAAGGTTGTAAGGAGGAGGGGAGGGGAGGTGAGTAGAGACCTGACATAGTGAAGGTTGTAGAGGGAGGGAGGTGATAGAGACCTGACATAGTGAAGGTTGTAGTGGAGGGAGGGAGGTGGTAGAGACCTGACATAGTGAAGGTTGTAGGGAGGGAGGTGGTAGAGACCTGACATAGTGAAGGTTGTAGGGAGGGAGGGAGGTGGTAGAGACCTGACATAGTGAAGGTTGTAGGGAGGGGGGGAGGTGGTAGAGACCTGACATAGTGAAGGTTGTAGGGGAGGGAGGTGATAGAGACCTGACATAGTGAAGGTTGTAGGGGAGGGAGGTGGTAGAGACCTGACATAGTGAAGGTTGTAGGGAGGAGGGAGGTGTAGAGACCTGACATAGTGAAGGTTGTAGGGAGGAGGGAGGTGGTAGAGACCTGACATAGTGAAGGTTGTAGGGAGGGAGGGAGGTGGTAGAGACCTGACATAGTGAAGGTTGTAGGGGAGGGAGGTGGTAGAGACCTGACATAGTGAAGGTTGTAGGGGAGGGAGGGAGGTGGTAGAGACCTGACATAGTGAAGGTTGTAGGGGAGGGAGGGAGGTGGTAGAGACCTGACATAGTGAAGGTTGTAGGGGAGGGAGGTGGTAGAGACCTGACATAGTGAAGGTTGTAGGGGAGGGAGGGAGGTGGTAGAGACCTGACATAGTGAAGGTTGTAGGGGAGGGAGGGAGGTGGTAGAGACCTGACATAGTGAAGGTTGTAGGGAGGAGGGAGGTGGTAGAGACCTGACATAGTGAAGGTTGTAGGGAGGGGAGGGAGTGGTAGAGACCTGACATAGTGAAGGTTGTAGGGGAGGGAGGAGGTGGTAGAGACCTGACATAGTGAAGGTTGTAGGGAGGAGGGAGGTGGTAGAGACCTGACATAGTGAAGGTTGTAGGGGAGGGAGGGAGGTGGTAGAGACCTGACATAGTGAAGGTTGTAGGGGAGGGAGGTGGTAGAGACCTGACAAGTGAAGGTTGTAGGGGAGGGAGGGTAGGTGGTAGAGACCTGACAGTGAAGGTTGTAGGGAGGGAGGGAGGTGGTAGAGACCTGACATAGTGAAGGTTGTAGGGGAAGGAGGGAGGTGGTAGAGACCTGACACAGTGAAGGTTGTAGTGGAGGGAGGGAGGTGGTAGAGACCTGACATAGTGAAGGTTGTAGGGAGGGAGGTGGTAGAGACCTGACATAGTGAAGGTTGTAGGGGAGGGAGGTGGTAGAGACCTGACACAGTGAAGGTTGTAGGGGAGGGAGGGAGGTGGTAGAGACCTGACATAGTGAAGGTTGTAGGGGAGGGAGGGAGGTGGTAGAGACCTGACATAGTGAAGTTGTAGGGGAGGGAGAGTGGTAGAGACCTGACATAGTGAAGGTTGTAGGGGAGGAGGTGGTAGAGACCTGACATAGTGAAAGTTGTAGGGAGGAGGGGAGGGAGGTGGTAGATACCTGACATAGTGAAGGTTGTAGGGGAGGGAGGTGGAAGATACTTGACATACTGAACCAGACTGGAATCTGTGCAGTCAGAAGGAAGGTGTGAGATCTGCCTCTTACCTCATGTACTGAACCATCCCATGCCATATCTCACACACACACACACAACACACCTTTCTACTCTCTCTCTTTTCACACACACACACACCACACCTTTCTACTCTTACATGCACACACACACCATTCTACATGCAAATGTACACGCGCCCCCGCACACACACGCGCACACACACACAAAATGTTGTAGTCAACTGAAGCTTTATTTACAAGAGTACAAACTGGGTAAATATGTATAGATGTTTACTTTGCTATTCATTGTCCATTCTGTATGTGCATATTTCATCATGTGATTTGTGTCTTTTTACTTGATTGTTATAAAGCACACAGACCTCATTGTGGGGGGGGGGGGGTTGTGCTAAGTCCAGGGAAGTGTGGAGTCCCCCATCCACCCTCAATCCACACCATGTTGTTCTGTTGTGTGTGTAGCTAAGGATGGAGTCCTGAACTCCTCCCCCCCCCCCCTCCCACAACACAAACACATACACATTGACCTGTAAGTGTGCAATTTTTTGGTCAGTCTTACAAATCACATAGTGGGGAAAAGAGACAGATGTGTGTGTTGTTTGGACCTAATCCTCCTGGCTGACAGATGTGTGTGTTGTTTGGGCCAAATCCTCCTGGCTGACAGATGTGTGTGTTGTTTGGGCCAAATCCTCCTGGCCGACAGATGTGTGTGTTGTTTGGACCTAATCCTCCTGGCTGAGTGAGATCCAACACATCAACTTTCTGTACATATTCTGAATTCACACAGTACAGACTGACAGTGGCTTGTAGGGTCCTTCAGCCAGGAAGATTTGGCCCAAACAACACATGTTTCTGTCTCTTTTCCACAACTATGTGATTTGTAAGAGTAAGACTGACCAAAAAATTGCACACTTACCGGTCAATGTGTGTGTGTGTTTTGTGTTGTGGGGGGGGGGGGGGGGGGGGGGGGGAGTTCAGGATTTTTCCAACACTGGGATTTTAAGGGGGACTGCAAACTACAAAATAAATTGGAGTGGGGGGGGGGGGGGAGACTGCAAAAATGTATTGAAAGTTGTTGAATAAAAGTTGATGTGGTCAGACATGGTTTTTCCCCTGCTTTTTATTGTTAGTGTTCTACCTTGTGTTCTACCTAGTATTCTTCTTTCCATCTGTCTGTTTCTCTTGTTTGTCTTTGTATGGTTTTCTCTTCACTTTCCTACAAGGTCCGTCCACACATACTGCTTTTACACCCCCACAACCATCTCCATTCACTTGAGATCTCTGGAACACTACACCACCTCCCTCCTCAGCAGATCTCCGGAACACTACACCACCTCCCTCCTCAGTAGAACTCTAGAACACTACACCACCTCCCTCCTCAGTAGATCTCTGGAACACTACACCACCTCCCTCCTCAGCAGATCTCTGGAACACTACACCACCTCCCTCCTCAGTAGAACTCTGGAACACTACACCACCTCCCTCCTCAGCAGATCTCTGGAACACTACACCACCTCCCTCCTCAGTAGAACTCTAGAACACTACACCATCTCCCTCCTCAGTAGAACTCTAGAACACTACACCACCTCCCTCCTCAGTAGAACTCTGGAACACTACACCACCTCCCTCCTCAGCAGAACTCTGGAACACTACACCACCTCCCTCCTCAGCAGATCTCTGGAACACTACACCACCTCCCTCCTCAGCAGATCTCTGGAACACTACACCACCTCCCTCCTCAGCAGATCTCTGGAACACTACACCACCTCCCTCCTCAGCAGATCTCTGGAACACTACACCACCTCCCTCCTCAGCAGATCTCTGGAACACTACACCACCTCCCTCCTCAGCAGATCTCTGGAACACTACACCACCTCCCTCCTCAGCAGATCTCTGGAACACTACACCACCTCCCTCCTCAGCAGATCTCTGGAACACTACACCACCTACCTCCTCAGCAGAACTCTGGAACACTACACCACCTCCCTCCTCAGCAGAACTCTGGAACACTACACCACCTCCCTCCTCAGCAGATCTCTGGAACACTACACCACCTCCCTCCTCAGCAGATCTCTGGAACACTACACCACCTCCCTCCTCAGCAGATCTCTGGAACACTACACCACCTCCCTCCTCAGCAGATCTCTGGAACACTACACCACCTCCCTCCTCAGCAGAACTCTGGAACACTACACCACCTCCCTCCTCAGCAGAACTCTGGAACACTACACCACCTCCCTCCTCAGCAGATCTCTGGAACACTACACCACCTCCCTCCTCAGCAGATCTCTGGAACACTACACCACCTCCCTCCTCAGCAGATCTCTGGAACACTACACCACCTCCCTCCTCAGTAGAACTCTGGAACACTACACCACCTCCCTCCTCAGCAGAACTCTGGAACACTACACCACCTCCCTCCTCAGTAGAACTCTGGAACACTACACCACCTCCCTCCTCAGCAGAACTCTGGAACACTACACCACCTCCCTCCTCAGCAGATCTCTGGAACACTACACCACCTCCCTCCTCAGCAGATCTCTGGAACACTACACCACCTCCCTCCTCAGCAGATCTCTGGAACACTACACCACCTCCCTCCTCAGCAGATCTCTGGAACACTACACCACCTACCTCCTCAGCAGATCTCTGGAACACTACACCACCTCCCTCCTCAGCAGATCTCTGGAACACTACACCACCTCCCTCCTCAGCAGATCTCTGGAACACTACACCACCTCCCTCCTCAGCAGATCTCTGGAACACCACCCCTTGCCCTTAATGCAATGAGGCATTCGATCTGACCTGTATGTAGAAATTCACATGTTTTGCAAAAATTTAAACTTACGTTTTATACAGACTGAAACTGAAAAATGGCAATTTTGCATGTATGCATAAACATTAATCAGACTTGACATTTTCAAGCAGAACAGAAACTCAAACATCTCAAAGTATACACACACACACAAAATCTGATGTGTGTAAAATGTTTTGGTTATTACTGCAAGCACAATTTGACACTACAATGAAACTTACAATCACATATTTCCCAACATTAACACCACAAACGACAATTCAGGCGGTAAAATTTTTCAACAACAACAAAAACCATCTATGGACTGGCTGCCTCTTTATTTAGTTCCATGGACTTGTGTTCAATCCCAGCCCACAACCTAAAAACTGGCCTGTTTCCTGTCCATCTTATCATTCTGCTGGAGCCAGCTTACTGTTTCATTGTAGGTTCTGTAAGTGGAGCACACATGGAACTGTCTGAGCACAAAAATCCCTATCAAACAAACTGCCAACTTCCAAGTCACAGGTGTCCCATAAAAATCCCTATCAAACAAACTGCCAACTGCCAAGTCACAGGTGTCCCATAAAAAATCCCTATCAAACAAACTGCCAACTGCCAAGTCACAGGTGTCCCATAAAAAATCCCTATCAAACAAACTGCCAACTGCCAAGTCACAGGTGTCCCATAAAAAATCCCTATCAAACAAACTGCCAACTTCCAAGTCACAGGTGTCCCATAAAAAATCCCTATTAAATAAACTGCCAACTGCCAAGTCACAGGTGTCCCATAAAAAATCCCTATCAAACAAACTGCCAACTGCCAAGTCACAGGTGTCCCACAAAAATCCCTATCAAATAAACTGCCAACTGCCAAGTCACAGGTGTCCCATAAAAAATCCCTATCAAACAAACTGCCAACTGCCAAGTCACAGGTGTCCCACAAAAATCCCTATCAAACAAACTGCCAACTGCCAAGTAACAGGTGTCCCATAAAAAATCCCTATCAAATAAACTGCCAACTGCCAAGTCAAAGGTGTCCCATAAAAAAGAAAAAGGACATAGGAGAGGGAGGTGGTAGACAGGGACAAAGTTGTCTCCGAATTCTCCCTTGCCGTCTCACCTACCCAGATCATCACAGGGTCAGGTATCCATTCTCACCTATGTGCAACGGTGGCCACAAAAAACTGTCATGACTGACAAGCGCGGCAGTCAAGTGGGTAACTGTCAGACTTTCAATCAGAAGGTCCTGGGTTCGATCCGCCTTCATACCTCTGCCTGGTGGGTAAAGGGTGAACAGTTTTTGCATCTTGGATAGAGAAAAGAAAACTGCACTTTACTGGTGCACCTGCACCTAAATACTAGAACTACAAGTTATACAAACTAAACGTGAAGAAATAATGTCATAATAATAATTCTACATACATAACGCAGTCTATACTCATCGCATTTTACAACCCCCCCCCCCCCCAACACACACACATACAGAAGCATACAAAGCAAGTAAGAATTTTGGAGATACTTCTGAAAAAGATGTGTTTAGATGTGTCATTTTGACAAATTATAGCAGTCCGCCACATAGGTTTTACTGAATCCATTAGTCATTATTACTTTATAACACCTACACGTATGGAATCACTGTATGCACCATTGTTTACACTTACTTATGTCGTAGCGACAGCGCTACGACACAAGTAAGTGTAAACAATGGTGCATACAGTGATATAAAGTAATAAAGACTAATGTTTAGATGTGCATTTTGACAGTAAGCAGATGACTGCTTGGTCTTACAGACAGTGGCAGTAAGTTGTGTGTTACTGGGCCCAAACCAAGTTCTTTCCACAAGTTGTTCATGACAACTGAGCTACAGTCAAGACACAAGAATGGGTCAAACTTCTCCATCTACAGACGTAATTCCGTCAGAATGAGTTTTTGTCTTGACAGAACTTCCGTGAATTAAAAAAAAAAAAACTCACTGTACAAACGGTATCATCGTGCAAAAACAAGGCGATACCCCTTCTGTAACTACGATGACCCTGGGAATAACATACAAGACCTCATGCCAAAACCACAAAGTGTTCTACAACAATGCACAGGCAAGTAAAAAACGACTTTCATTCTGTCCCTTTTGAAAACCTGTTGCCTGATGAACTTCAGGACACATCAAGCTGAAATTTCTAGACTACGCTATCTCCATCAAAACTGAGACAAAGTTGAATACTACACACCCATCTCAGAGAACAGCTTTTCTTTCTCAGACTGTGGAGATAACTGAGTGTTAGCCCTTTCCTTGAAGAGACTGGACTTTCACGTTCACAGCTTTTTTCAGGAAATCCGGGGTTGTCTTTTGTGCCTCAGTCTTTTGATCTTCTCAAAGACATAATAAATTCTCTACGAAAGAGGGAAGATAAGCCTTTTTAGGTGAGAAGAACATGATGTAGTCCACAGAAAGTACATCATTTCGTCAGACATAGAGTTGGTCCCTTCATCAACCAGCAGAGGAACCTGGAGTTTGGCCAACTTGGATGAAATTAAATCCAAATTCAGGCTTTACATGACCCTGTTTTGTTAACTAAGAAAGCAAACTAGTACCACATGTATTACTATTACTCTAGTCTAGTAACAGTACAACTCTATGCCTGTTGTGTCAACACAAATCGTACAGTCCTTTTTACACATTGGTCCATTTGGAACCCTGACATTTGTTTATGAAATCATTTATAAGTATAGCATAAACACTGACACGCTTCATCAATACAGAGTGGACATAAGTTTATATTGCTAGAAAGTAGGCAAGCTTAAAATTCAGGTTCTTGCTTTTATAGTGGCCATCTGTCATGATGTGACTAGCATTACTTTGCGTTGGGCTCATGAAAGTTGGGTATTTTAGTGAGGGGTTGACCTCATACCTTATTCTAATTTGAATACAAGTAAGTAGTGTAAAGGAGGACAGCATTCTGTGCATTGTGTCCAAATATGAAGTCAATCCAACAACTGGTTCAAAAGTTATGATCGTTTGTACTCCTATGTCAGCTTGGTGCCTCTGTCACAGGCGATTTTGGCAATTTCATGAAGTTTTGATCTCTATAACAAACAAACGTGGCCACTGTTCATCTTCAAAAAAATTAGACTAAGTCTGTATAGACATCTGTACTAAAGTACAAACACAAGTTGCAATTAAAGCACATCTTTCCAACATATGAACCTGTAAACATACCTGCCGTGCTAATTTAAACTTACGTGCTCCCTTACAACTCTCTTTGTAACTGAGTAAATGTCCTGCTTTTCTGTTTTCATGTAACCTTACATTACAAAGAATCAGTTATTTTAAAATGAAATCTCTAGCTGTTGTTGTTTTTTTAATACACATAATCAAAAACAGCTTTCCGTAGTGTTTTTGCTTGTTACATTAAAGGTGTCATCTTAAAACGTCATTATCTCAGGAAAAAAAAAAGAGATAGAACGTTACTTTTTTTTCTTTTTGTTTCTATTAAAAAGTTCTATACAAATAGTATGAAGTCTTAGCTCTTCATGTTTATCCTAATTTTACCTGCCGGTACCTACTGCTAGTAACTTTACCAAAGCTTAAACTATACATAATACTTGCCATCTACTTAGTCCAGCTCAGTTGTAAATTATCATGAAAACTGTACTATTTCAGCCATTAGAACGTTTCCTAAAATTACTTTAGAAAATCGGGAAGCAGTGCATTTTTTTTTTTTTTTTTTACAAAATAATGTGATTATTTCCCTTGATTCGAACTAACTACACTTTTAGAAAATCATTGTGTAGGCTAAAAAATCTACATTTTTCTCATTTCTTACATACTAACCTGATCAACAGTATCTTACACTCTAATATACTGTTACTTTTTGTGACATTTGTGTATAAAATTAGATAAGAGATTTGTGTAAAAGATCAAACGACTATTCTATCACTGCATGATACAGATTCCATCCTTGTGGCTAAACATCAACACTTATTGCATTTCTTTTGTATGCAGTTGATAAAAAAATACCTTATCCTACTAATATATTCTTAATCTCTCACTTTTTTTGTTTTGTTTGTTTGTTTTTATAAAATTATGTCAGACAATTAAGTCATAAGTAACATGATTTACAAGAATTTAAACTCACTTAAAATTACACAAAGGATATGCATTCTTAACTTTTATCAGCAATAGTGTTTTTTCTGATCAGAGGAGTGGCATATATACAATCAGTTCTAGCCACATTAATGCAGTGTCTCTGATGGCCTACTCCGAAACTGAAATAATTCCAATTCAGCTACAACGCATTCACAAAAAATGAATTTCGTTACTTACTGATAAGAAGATTAACACCACAGAAAAAAAGCATTTACAAAATAACTTGTACACACCAGGACCTGACATCATGACTACAGGCCTGTCTTCTCTTCTGTCTTCATTCACCATCTACACGGTCAGGCCACATCTGGCCATAACTGTAGCACACATTTCCAGTTCTAGATGGACACCACGCAGGCACTGGAAATACTTGTACCTGTAAGCAGATGAATTTGACAAATTCAGAAAAATTCAGACAACGATAACTGAAGACATCATTATCTTAATGTACAGAAACCGTATCACACAGGAAGACATCAATTATCTTTAAATGTACAGAAATTCTGCAACACCAACATTTGTGGACAGATTCTGGGTCAGGGTAATTTAGATACATAAATTAACCACAGCACCAGATCAAATGATAAGAAATACATGAAGTAATCAACCTTCTATCATTTAAACAACAAGCACAGTGACTCATCCCCCAAAAGCTAAACTGGCATGTAAAACATGAAATTTCTTGTAGGAACAAATTATTTCAGAATAAAAAAAAAAAAAACTTCTTTTGCTGCAAACTTAGACGAAATGATTCCTTCAAAAAAGTTGGGGGGTTGGGGGGGGGGGGGGGGGTACCAACACACTTATCATGTCAAGTCAATTCAGTATTTGAATTATTTCCGACTTGAATAACATCAACCCAATCCAGCCAAAGGGAAGCAACTTTTCACTCAACTCGCACAGTTTTGACCAAACTAAAAATTACCAAAATTCAACCACACACGGCACAGACAAGAAACAAACATTACTGAAAACTACATACAACAAATGAACTTGTACTGATTGTTACTTCAAGTGAACATTCCTTACAGTCTTCTTGTAATCTTACCTGTCTCACGTTTTGTTGTCACAGAGTTCAGTGTTGGTTACTGCACTCTTTGACACCACCACCTCTCTCCAACCACTCTGTCTTGAATGTTCAGGCTACTGATGTTGGTGATGTTCTCCATGAATGAGATTGGAGGTCTGACTTTCCTCCTTTTTGCTGACTTTCCTCCTTTTTGCCTCTGTTTTTCCTAAAAATGGTTGCCATGAGGTCTGTGTTCTTGCTATGTGACACATGGCCAATGTATTTTAGTCTTCTCTTGTTGATGTCTGCTAGTAATTTTCTGGTGGTATCAATTCCTCCAGGACCCTTTCATTAGTTCTTCCATCTGTTCATTTGATACATAGTAGGCTACTCTCCGATAAAACCACATTCCTGCTGCCTCAATTCTTCTGCAATCGATTAGCTTTTCTGAGAGTCCAGGCTTCACACACACACACACACACACACACACACACACACAACACACAAACACAAACAGCAGGCTTCAATGTATATATGGCTGACATTCGAATTTAAAGCAGAACGGTGGGACAATCTTGCTGAGGTCCTCGGAATCTCTGATACTACACCTGGAACGAAAACACATTTATCCCCCACACGTGATTGCACCTCCGCCTTCAGTCTGGACATTCGCGTCCTTCGAAGTTTTCTCCCCTGTCTGGACATTTGTGTGCGATAACCTTTTGTGTTTGACTTGGGGAAAATGACATGTCTCTCCACAAACTTCAGTTCTTTCCAGTCCCTCATGGAGGCCAGGGTGATGATTGAAGAATGGCTGATACCTCCATAAATGCGCAAAGTGTCCAGTTTTGGACATCGCTCCACTGTATCAATCAGGACGCTGTCAAAGAGGGTGCTGCTCACGTCATGCCAAACAAGCTCAGTCAGTGTTTTGAAGTAGGCTGACAGTAGTTTCAGGAGCTCTTTCTTCAAATGGACTGTTATCAATCTCTCCTATTTGGACAGACTTAACTGGAACAAGGGATGGAAATAGGTCTGACACATCTTCAGAGGACACAAGACATTCTATATCAAGACATATTCTCAAGCTGGCATGGAGCTGACCAGCTGGGGCCACTTTGTGAGGTCGTCCTTATAACCTGCAAAACAGCCACTGAAGCCCAACTCCTTTAACTGTGTGGTCATGCAAGTCGACAGAGTCTCTAAAAGCAGATCTGATACAAACAGTGGAAACAGCCAGAGTGTTCTCAAATTCTTGAATCTTCCAATGCAATCTATTGTTACTGGAATGATACTAAGCCGAAAACGTGGATTCATAATTGTTGTGGTTCCTCCCAGCCTTAACGTTTGTAGACTGTCAGTGAAGGGTGAGACCTTCAACGCCTGTAAAACAGCTGAATCAATACCACTGTTTATCAACGAAAACTCTGGAAAATTCAGTTCCTCCAATCCCTTTACTTTTTCTGAAGTCAGACACTCTCTGATTAACTGATTTGTCTTATACATGTCCATTGAACAACCCATGCTTGAGCAATGAATTTTCAGTTTTTTCAGTGGCAGGCTGGTTACATATTCATTTAAAACATTAAAAGATTTCCTGCTGAACACCACACCATCCGTACCAACTATCACAAACTTCATCTCCTGAATCTGATGACTATGGGACTTTAGCACAGTTATTTCAGTTGCGTTCAATTCTACTTGGCGAGCACTACTGTCAATACTCCCAACATATATGGCTGCAGAACGCCACAAGACAGACTCTGTCTTACAAATCATGTCCAGTTTCCGACAGGTCACAGCTAATGCTAGTCTGTCCCGTTGTTCTAGATTGGACATTATCATGGTCCAAACTCGTTCTGGTAACTGTGAGAAGTCACACTGCTGGTACCTTACTTTTGCTGATTGTCTGACGACATTCCGTTGGTACCTCAGTCTTGATGATCGTCTGACCTCTGACCTTTGCTGATCCTGACAGCTTGGTGATTGTGTACCATCATTTTCTTGGCTGTCACTTCTTTCACATTCCTTACTGACATTTTCACAGCGTTTCTTTCCAACAGTTACTGTCTCTGACATCGAGTCATTACGCCGCTTATTTCCAGAATGTCGAGGAAGTTCCATCTCTGCCCTCGTGATGTACAGCCGTCCTGGTTAACTAAGTCAGGGGCCTATAAAATTCGGGTACCTGAAAAGAAAAGAAAAGGGAAAAAAATTAAAACATGCATTCAGACATCACAATAATTGGCGTCTTTCACTGCTCGGGGACTATGGAACTGTGTCATTGGATGGATGTCTCCAGGGAACATGTCTGAGTATAGTAATAGGAAGAACGTTATGTTGCCCAGGCAACAGGTTTCACCTTCAATATGACAGAGAAACTGCCATATGTACATGTATACAAGTTCCCAAATCTGTTGGCCTGTCACGACCTTTCTGCGTCCTGTCCCTGCTGAGACTGAAAGTCTGTGGCTGGATGATGAACTACTGACCTTGTTGGTGACAGTGTCTTCACTGCTTTAATGGCAAATTCAGAAAACTGCGGACCTTGCTTGTGAGTTTCTTCACTGTTTTAATGGCAAATTCAGAAAACTGCAGATCTTGCTGGTGACAGAGTCTTCACTGTTTTAATGGCAAGTTCAGAAAACTGCAGATCTTGCTGGTGACAGAGTCTTCACTGTTTTAATGGCAAGTTCAGAAAACAATCTAAATGCTATGAAGTCATTACTGTCAAAGACTGAACAAAGCTCAGTCACAGTTAAAACAACACAATCACACAGATGTTATACCTGCTGGGTGTTCAAATGACTACTTTGGAGATCCTGAGAGACGTTTCTTGCTCGAGGAACTCTGCAAATAATCTTAATCCTTTGACTTCCTCACCCTATTCACCAGCATTCTGCATTGTGAATCGTGCCAGCAAAGCAAAAACTTAAAAACCTGCAAGCAGTGAGACTCATCATGCCTAAATGTGTGAGGTACCAACAGAGATGTAATCTTTGAAAAATCAAAGCATGCTGGTCTGTCCACAGGCATGGCATCTTGTCAGTTCTGCATGTATAGGGATGCAACATGGAATATCATGACTCTGCTGCAAAGGGGAAAATTAGAAAATGTCAAGATAGAAATGGAAAGGCTTAACATCAACATTCTGGGACTAGGAGAAGCGAGATGCAAGTGGGCAGGCATGATAACATCATGCAAGTATACAATAGTATATCAGGCAAAATCAGGCAAGTATACAATAGTATATTCTGGTGGAAACACACATGAAAGAGGAGTAGGCATCATGATAGAAAAGGACAAGTCAAAATCAATCAAGGGATACTGAGCTGTGTCAGACCGACTTTTGCCAGTTAAGTTAGAGGGCAAGCCATTTGATATCAACATCATCCAAGTATGTGCACCAACATCCACAAGTACTCAAAAAGAAGTGACAACTTCTACGAAGTATTACAGATGGCAGAGGATCAATGAAAATCACAGGAAGTTACAATAATAATGGGAGATTTTAATGCTAAAGTGGGACAGGAGAGCGTGGAGGACATAGCTGGACCACATGGCCTTGGTACGCAAAATGAAAGGGAAGAGAAACTTGTGGAATGGGCACAGATGAATTCACAGCCGGAAACACCTGGTTTGAGCAGCCTAACAGAAGGAAAAAGACATGGATGACTCCAGGAGATAATACTAAAAATCAAATTAATTATATCCTGATCAATAAAAGATTTAGAAATTCTTTACTGACAGCAAAAACACTACCGGCACAGACTGCAACAGTGACCACAATCCTATAATGAAAAGATTTAGGCTAAAACTAAAGAAAAGAAAAAAGACCAAAAGTAACATCAAACTAAACCTTGCACTCTTAAAGACAGATGAAGCCACCCGTGAAAATTTTAGCGCAGGCCTACATCAGTACATGTTCAAAACAAATTCAGTGCTCTGGAGGATGCTGGTGACAGTGAGCAACAATGGACAAAGTTCAGAAACACAATAAATGAAGCTTGTGAAGAAATCCCAAGAGTAGTTAAAGAAAAGCAAAACAGAACTGGCTGACAAAAGAAATTATAGGCTTGGTGGAAGAACGGAAGAAGGCAAAGGGAAATGAGGAAGAATACAAGAAGATAAACAGGGAAATCAGGAATAGGTGCAATGAAGCTAGGGATGTTTGGTTGGAAATAAAGTATAAAGAATTAGAAGATCGACACAAAACAGATCCTCAGAGTATGTACAAAAAACTGAAGAAATTGCCCACAGCAAAAAGACATGCACAGAAACTGGTTGCTTAACTAAAATCGAAAGATGGTACGCTTATCATGGAAAAAGACAATAATCAGAGACATGGGGAGAGTACATTAAAGACCTTTCGAGCAACGACACAAACGAAGAACACATTATAAGAAAGAACACTGAAGGACCACCCATCATGAAAGATGGAAGTTAGGGCAGCATTGAAAAAGATGAAACTGAAAAAGCCCCAGAATCAGACAATATTACTACCAAAATGATACGAGGCCCTAGAAGATTTCGGTATTGAAAAAATAAGTCCTCCTAAATGAAATTTATGACACTGGAAAAATCCCCAAAGATATGTCAAAATAAATTTTTATTGCACTTACAAAGAAAACTGGCTATAGAATGCGAACTCCATCATACAATCAGCTTGATGAGTCATGTAACAAAAATCCTATTAATGAATAATCACAATGAGGACATGGAACAGAATCAAAAGAGAAAAAGCAGAAGAACAGTGTGGATTTGTGGAAGGGAAAGGAACTATTAACTCTTATTGTCCGTTTGGGGTTTTAAGTCTGGCCGAAGGCTTTTGCACTAAGCAAATTGTCAAAGAGGGGGTTAGGTCAGTAAAATGATTATAACTTTTCTTGCATCCAACCTACATCACACATTTTGGTATGCCCATGTTCAGAATAAAATTGTGCATCTTGTGAATTATGTTACACTGATATCATTGTCATACTGAGATAATTAGAAATGCTAATTACAGACACACATTTTACAGCACAGACAAAAAACAGTTGTATGGTTGATACTCAAAGCACTATAGCTGACCAGGTAATCCTTGTACATCCAAACTCAAAGAAAAAAGATGTTCCTTGACACCCTAGCAATAAGTTCACCACCACAAAAAAATGTCATTGTTGCTTTATTTGATGCTTTTCACTTCTAATTGACTTCAGGTCACATCCCCGAAAATGACAAAAACCAGACACCTTAGCTGTTACACATGTCACAACTTGTTCGTGAGTTTTCTTTTCTATAGTGGCTGCAAATTTTATAGTGTAGAACCATTGTTTGATGCAAAAATAAGTAAAAACCACTAAAAAGAAAAAGAAAAAGAAAAAAAGGTGTGCTCATCTGTGGACTTTTTCACTGATATGATGTCAGGTGAGTTTCAAAAGTCGTCATTTCTTTGAATAAGGCCCTGCTGAAGTGTCACCACCATCCAAAGAAACCAATTCATCATTGAGTGTCAGAAAACTCTCATCACTGTCACTGATGATATTATTGCTATTACTATCGTCCAGTGTTTCTTGAAACAATATTATCGCCAGCTCAGCGATCAGTCTCAAAGGGCGCCGCCCACCCGATGCCATAACAAATCAAAACATTGCACAAAATGCAAGGAAAAAAATCCAAGTTCAAACTACTTCACTGGCACAGAAAAGCATGATACGAAAGCGGAACTATCTATTGCCATAAAGGAAGCCGTATAGCCGGCTGATGTTGGAAAACTAGTGATTGTCGCAATCAAGATGTCTGGTGACTGAAAAAGCCAACTGAGTCGGCTCCCGTCCATTCAGGTTGGACGGAAAGCCAACTGAGTCAGCTTGCCGGACAATAAGAGTTAACGCCATATATAGGCCTACAGCCTAGGAACTATCATACAGCTGTTGGACAATAAGGTTAACGCATAGGCTACAGCCTAGAACTATCATACAGAAGTCATAGACTGATAAGATTATTTTCATGCTTTGTTGATTATAGCTGTGGACACAGTGATGGTTCAAGTTCAATCCTAGCCTGCAACACACACACACACACACACACACACACACACACACACACACACACACACACACACATGGCGTCAGCTTAACATTTAATGGATCCTGTTCTCCCCTTCACATTTCAAGACCTCAACAGCACAAAGAGTTTTGTGCAGGCTCAAGGAGTCTGCCAGATGGCAGACTGGGTGGAGTGCATACAGAATTGTCTGGGTGCCATGAATCCATTTTGGATTGACTGTCAACTCACCTCTCAATTCATTCATGTATCAATTATATTTCCTCTGCTATTTCTTTTACATCTGTTTACTTATGTCATTTTATACACACAAAACAAACATACACCAGGAACAAGAAAAACACAAAAATAGTATCAGAACATCTATTTGATACAACAAGACAAGTCGAACCATAATGTTTGACCACCTGGCCTTTTTTCAAGTGCAAATGTAAGATAACAAATAACAAATACAAAAATGAGGTGAAGAACATCAAAACATCCCCACTGTATCATTCAGCAGGAGAAAAACTGTAGGCAAAGAACATCAAAACATCCCCACTGTATCATTCAGCAGGAGAAAAACTGTAGGTGAAGAACATCAAAACATCCCCACTGTATCATTCAGCAGGAGAAAAACTGTAGGTGAAGAACATCAAAACATCCCCACTGTATCATTCAGCAGGAGAAAAACTGTAGGCAAAGAACATCAAAACATCCCCACTGTATCATTCAGCAGGAGAAAAACTGTAGGTGAAGAACATCAAAACATCCCCACTGTATCATTCAGCAGGAGAAAAACTGTAGGCAAAGAACATCAAAACATCCCCACTGTATCATTCAGCAGGAGAAAACCTGTAGGTGAAGAACATCTAAACATCCCCACTGTATCATTCAGCAGGAGAAAAACTGTAGGTGAAGAACATCAAAACATCCCCACTGTATCATTCAGCAGGAGAAAAACTGTAGGCGAAGAACATCAAAACATCCCCACTGTATCATTCAGCAGGAGAAAACCTGTAGGCAAAGAACATCTAAACATCCCCACTGTATCATTCAGCAGGAGAAAAACTGTAAGTGAAGAGACATCTAAACATCCCCACTGTATCATTCAGCAGGAGAAAACCTGTAGGCGAAGAACATCAAAACATCCCCACTGTATCATTCAGCAGGAGAAAACCAACAAAAAACTATGTGACTGTGGGGTTGGCTTAACCCTTTGACTTCTTCACTCTATCTGCCAGCAACCTGCAGAACTCTTTCACTCCTTCACCCTACCCACCAGCTCCCTGCAGGAAATTAGTGGACAGGGTGAGGGAGCGAAAGAGTTAAGTTTTTCCAGCTTATGGACAGGCTGTGGGAGTGAAGGATGAAAAGGGGAGGGGGGGGGGGTCCTTGGAGCCGAGGTTTGGCTTTGAAGTTCAAGTCATGAAAATTGCTGTCTTCAATTTTTCATATTGCAGAAATCCTCTTGAACATACTCCAGACTCCAAACTCTTTGCAAACTGTTGAAACACTTAAGGTTAAAACTGCACAGATAATTGCTGACAGGTTTTTGGGTACAGGGCAGATGAACTCTCCTAGTACAATATATTCCTCTTGAACAAATTGTAAACTCCTTCTACTCTCTATATTCTATATTATGGGAAACAATTCTCACATCTTTTGCTCATCAGCCGAGTGGTTTTATTTTTTGTTTTGTTTTGTTTTTGTTTGTTTGTTTGTTTGTTTACCTGGTTGGGTTTTTGTTTGTTTTGTTTTGTTTAAAAACAAATTTTCTTAAAACTATAAAAGCGTGTATGCACGTTGTTTTGCCCACAGTGTGTAGTCCCCGTGTGCACACTGTGTCCCCAGTGGACATGCATGCTGGCTGTTTTTCACAATTCATGTCTGCATAAACCACCAGACACTGCCATGAATTACAGCATCTTTGACATGTGTATTTAACGCTTGACGTGCATACACACCAGGGTCATTTGCGCACTAACAGGTCTGAATACACTAGTCACCATGGTGTAGTGGTTAGCAAAACAGACTGTAGACTGGAAGGTTGTCCGTTCAAATCTCATCTGTCCCTTCAAAAATCATTATGGGATTTTTCAGCTCTAACCGGCTCATAACCAGAACTGAGCATGCAAATGGGCTCACTGGAAGACTAGACCACATGGCCAAATGTCATCCACTTCACAGACGCATCATTGAGCGTTCTGTTGAAATCATCTGACCAAAAAAGCAGTTGTTCTCTCAGGCCTGCTTGATGCCAGGATATTTTATGATTGTAAGCTACAGTACAGCCCTGTCATGCAGTCTCAATCCTACATGGAACTCCACTGCATCATGATCATCATCCTCACTGTCATCATCATCATCGCACTGTTAACAACTGTGGCAGATTCTGTGGCCGTTAAGGTAGCATTGAAAAAGGGACCCAAAAAGTGAGCAGAAAGGAAAACATTTATCTCTCTGAGTGTGATTATCCTAAAAATCAACAAACATTTATCTCCCTGAGTGTGATTATACAATACAATACAATACAATACAATATTTATTTATATAGTGCAAAATCTTGATAAAATCAAACCTAAGCGCTAAAACAGACACACACGCACGCACGCACGCACACACACACACTCACGCACGCACTCACGCACGCACGCACCACACACACACACACACACAACACACACACGCATACACCACACACACAACACGACACGGCTATAAATGGGGAGAAAGAATAAAAGCAATGGAAAATTATAAAGAGCATATTAAATTATATACAATTTAACATGTATTACAATACGACTGTCACTCACTCACTGTGCCTTTGTCAGTTTGTGCCGGGCCCTTCTTTCAAATCTACTGCTTTTTCACACGCTACAATTGCATTAGTACACAATTTTTTTTTATACATAATCAATGACGATCAAGTAACCAATATCAAAGAATAATACTCACAGAAAAAATCCAATACATTCAGTGAGAAATCGTTGAATTTTTGCCGATTTCTTTCGGTACACCTTCGCTCGCCAAGATCGCCAGGATAATGACAAATTGGATTTTGGTAAACAAGGGAATAAGTCGTTGATAATTGTTGAACGAATACTGTCCCCTGTGGAGGGGCGGGAGGGGAGGACTGTGAAGGGTGACGGTTGGGTGAGTCGAATCTCTCTCTCTCTCTGTATATGTGTGTCTGTGTCTTGTTTTGCTTTGTGTGTGTGTGTGTGTGTTTATTTACTTTGTAGTTGTTTTATTTTGTGCTGTGGCTTTGAATTGCTCTGTTTTTCCTGGTTGGTTCTGTCTTCGTTTTTCTTTCTATTTTTTTCCTGCATCTTTATAGCTGTAAGAGAAACCATGTAGGCCTACCCGATTATGGCCATCAATATGTAGACTCTATTACGATTTTTTTCTTTTTGATTGATTACATTTCTATATGTATTTCACACATGTATGATTATAGGAATTACAAACTTAGGAAAACAGCGTTTTATTTTATGTTTAGTGTTTTGTAGAATTACACAAGATCTAGACAGGAAGGCAGACACACCACTCCTACTATAGATGATTTCATGTCATATTTTTCATGTGTAAATTAACACTTTGCTTCCTGCACCCTATCCACCAACTGCAAACAATTAACCCTTTAACTCCTTCACGCTACCTCCCAGCTTCCTGTAGATTGAGGGAATCAAAGGGTTAAGGTTTTGCTTTGCTAGCATGGTTGACACTGCAGGATGCTAGCACACAGTGTGCAGAAATCAAAGGGTTAACACTGGAATGTGTGTGGAGGCCTGACTAGTACAGAAGTACAACTGCTGCCTTGCAGTCTGACTGCAGGGGTTCGAGCGTGGCCTTCGCGACATACAGGAACTTTGTGCAGGCTGCCTCTAGTCCACCCAGCTGTAAATGGGTGCCTGAACCTGTTCAGAGTAAGGGGAGATAAAGCAGTAAGAGACAGAGGGTACGAACACTACACTCACATACTGACCACAAGAAAAATGGAGGTCCCCACCACTTCATTCCCCTGCACCATTATGACTTTTTACGTGTGGAGCAATTTAAAATGATTTTTGAGGTTATACTAGATTTTTGTCAGATATATCAATATGACATTTATAAGACGCCATTATCACTTTTTACGTGTGGAGCAATTTAAAATGATTTTAAAGAAATACTAGATTTTGTGAGATATAACAATAATGACATTCATAAGGCGCAGAATCAAAGCAAGATGGCACGCACTCTCATCATTCATTAATCACACAACAACGACCAAACCTCCAGGGCACAAAGCACACACAAACTGGGAGAGGGAAGACGGAAGGGGAGTAGAGCGTGTGAACCCTGACCCTCTGTCTCACACACACATTAACCCCCTTCCCCCTGTCATCATTCCCCCTTATCTAACCCCTACCACCACACACACAGATTAACCCCCTTCATTCTGTCATTATTCCCCATTACATACCCCCCCATACACACATTAACCCCCTTTACCCTATCATCATTACCCCTTAACTACCCCTCCCCCACACACATTAACCCCCTTCACCCTGTCATCATTACCCCTTAACTACCCCCACACACATTAACCCCCTTTACCCTGTCATCATTACCCCTTACATACCACACACACACACATTAACCCCCTTCACCCTGTCATCGTTAACCCTTACATACCACACACATTAACCCCCTTCACCCTGTCATCATTTCCCCTTACATACCACACACACACACACATTAACCCCCTTCACCCTGTCATCGTTAACCCTTACATACCACACATACACATTAACCCGCTTCATCCTGTCATCATTAACCCATACATACCACACACACACACAGAGATTAACCCCCTTCACCCTGTCATCATTACCCCTTACATACCACACACACACACACATTAACCCCCTTCACCCTGTCATCATTACCTCTTACATACCACACACACATATTAACCCCCTTCACCCTGTCATTAACCCTTACATACCACACACACACACATTAACCCCCTTCACCCTGTCATTAACCCTTACATACCACACACACACATTAACCCCCATCACCCTGTCATTAACCCTTACATACCACACACACACATTAACCCCCTTCACCATTCCCCCTTACATACCACACACACACACACATTAACCCCCTTCACCCTGTCATCATTCCCCCTTACATACCACACACACACACATTAACCCCCTTCACCCTGTCATCATTCCCCCTTACATACCACACACACACACATTAACCCCCATCACCCTGTCATCATTCCCCCTTACATGTCACACACACACACATTAACCCCCATCACCCTGTCATCATTCCCCCTTACATATCACACACACACATTACCCCTTCACCCTGTCATCATTCCCCCTTACATACCACACACACACACATTAACCCCCATCACCCTGTCATCATTCCCCCTTACATATCACACATACACACACACATTAACCCCCATCACCCTGTCATCATTCCCCCTTACATATCACACACACACACACACACATTAACCCCCATCACCCTGTCATCATTCCCCCTTACATATCACACACACATTAACCCTCATCACCCTGCCATCATTCCCCTTACATATCACACATACACACACACATTAACCCCCATCACCCTGTCATCATTCCCCCTTACATATCACACATACACATTAACCCCCATCACCCTGTCATCATTCCCCCTTACATATCACACATACACATTAACCCCCATCACCCTGTCATCATTCTCCCTTACATATCACACATACACACATTAACCCCCATCACCCTGTCATCATTCCCCCTTACATATCACACATACACACACACATTAACCCCCATCACCCTGTCATCATTCCCCCTTACATATCACACACACATTAACCCCCATCACCCTGTCATCATTCCCCCTTACATATCACACACACACACACACACATTAACCCCTTCACCCTGTCATCAATAACCCTAACTACCTCACTCCTATTGTTCTACATTTCATTTCATTTATTTATTTTTTATTCCCCCTGCCAGTGCATTGCGTTTTGTGCAGACTCAGGGAGTCCGCTGGGTAACTGACGGTAGACCTGGGTGGAGCGCATATGGAATTGTATGACGAATCCATCTTGAGTTAACTCCAAACTTCTGATTCCATTTTCATGCTTTTCTGGCTCAAGGTTGTTTCAATGCGGGCAGTTACACTTGTTTTAAATTTCATCAAGTTGAGTGAATAGCTAGGGGGCAGTTACACTTGTTTTGAATTTCATCAAGTTGAGTGAATAGCTAGGGGGCAGTTACACTTGTTTTGAATTTCATCAAGTTGAGTGAATAGCTAGGGGCAGTTAATACTTGTTTTGAATTTCATCAAGTTAGGGGCAGTTACACTTGTTTTGAATTTCATCAAGTTGAGTGAATAGCTAGGGGCAGTTAATACTTGTTTTGAATTTCATCAAGTTGAGTGAATAGCTAGGGGGCAGTTACACTTGTTTTGAATTTCATCAAGTTGAGTGAATAGCTAGGGGCAGTTACACTTGTTTTGAATTTCATCAAGTTGAGTGAATAGCTAGGGGGCAGTTACACTTGTTTTGAATTTCATCAAGTTGAGTGAATAGCTAGGGGCAGTTACACTTGTTTTGAATTTCATCAAGTTGAGTGAATAGCTAGGGGCAGTTAATACTTGTTTTGAATTTCATCAAGTTAGGGGCAGTTACACTTGTTTTGAATTTCATCAAGTTGAGTGAATAGCTAGGGGCAGTTAATACTGTTTTGAATTTCATCAAGTTGAGTGAATAGCTAGGGGGCAGTTACACTTGTTTTGAATTTCATCAAGTTGAGTGAATAGCTAGGGGCAGTTAATACTTGTTTTGAATTTCATCAAGTTGAGTGAATAGCTAGAGGGCAGTTAATACTTGTTTTAAATTTCATCAAGTTGAGTGAATAGCTAGGGGGCAGTTACACTTGTTTTAAATTTCATCAAGTTGAGTGAATAGCTAGGGGGGCAGTTACACTTGTTTTGAATTTCATCAAGTTGAGTGAATAGCTTGGGGGCAGTTACACTTGTTTTGAATTTCATCAAGTTGAGTGAATAGCTAGGATTGTTTTCCATTGAGAAGTTTGCCAGGTTTTGAGTGACAAAATTGTGGAGGTGTCAGCTTCATTTTTGCTTCTTCCTCCTCCCACCCCCCTTTCCACATTTCAAAAGTTTTCAAGCACAAAGGTTTTCACACAGGCTCAGAAAGTCTGACAGATAATTGTGCAGGCTCAGAAAGTCTGTCAGATAATTGTGCAGGCACAGGGAATCTGTCAGATAATCATGCAGGCTCACAGAGTATGACAGATAATCATGCAGGCTCAGGGAGTATGACAGATAATTATGCAGGCTCAGGGAATCTGTCAAATAACTGTGCAGGCTCAGGAAGTCTGACAAATAATTGTGCAGGCTCAGGAAGTCTGACAGATAATTGTGCAGGCTCAGGGAGTCTGACAGATAATTGTGCAGGCTCAGGAGAGTCTGACAGATAATTGTGCAGGCTCAGGGAGTCTAACAGATAATTGCAGGGAGATGTGGGTGGAGGGCAAATGGAATTGTCTGAATGTGAGGAATCTCTCTTGAACAAATTCTAAAATCCAAACTTTTGTATCGACATGGTGTGTTTGTGTGTACCTGTGCATGTGTGCATCTATGCGTGCACGTTTGTATGTGTGTCTGTGTGTTTGTATGTATCTGTGTGTGTGTGTGTGTGTGTGTGTGTGTGTGTGAGTGTGTGTGTGTGTGTGTGTGTGTGTGTGTGTATGTGTATGTTTCTCATTGTGTGTGTGTGCGCGCGTGTGTGTGTGTGTGTGTGGCGCCGCCGCTGCGCGCATGTGTGTGAAAGACTTCTAGTGTGTGTGACAGAGAATTGATAAAGAGCTGGGCTAGTGGAATAGTGTCTGTTTCGATAAACCTTTTCATACCATTTTTTTCAAACTTTCCCTAAAGTAAATGACAAACACGTAGGCCTACTTATTTGTGCATGTGCACACATACACACATGTATACACACACACGCGCGCGCGCGCACACACACAGTTTCACAGGCATTTGAGCATTCCAAATTTACTAATTTCACCTCATCATGGGCATCAAGGATAAAAAGCATAAACAATATGCAATATGGATATTATAAACACCGCAATTTCCACTCACTTTAGCTCATGGCTGAAAATTAAAGCAAAAGAAACTGTAAGATATAATCACCACACACACACACACACACACGCGCGCGCGCGCGCGCACGCACACCACACACACACACACACACACACACACACACACACACACACACACAACACAACACACACCAAACACATTTATTTGAAAATAGCACAAAAACATGGGGGGAAACAGATCTAAGAAAACAACAACATCAACAATAATGATGTCATGCTTCTACATGTTCATGCAATCAAAACATGCATAACGCACTTGTCCATTACGCAACTGCACGCTTTTCTTTCAACCAAGGCACTAGGCAGAACATAATTCAATTTTGACTATTTCCCCCTCCTCCTACCGTAATTAAGAAGAGACAACATTTATTAATACTAATTTCCACATATCACACACAGCATTCAAATCAATGTTCACCAAGAACTATACCACAGAATATTTCAAATGTCAATAACTTTAAATTACAGTTTTCAATTCTTCTGAAAACTCTCACACTGCTCAAACTTCCTCAAGGGGTTGTCGGACTCCAAACACTCCTTTTAGATACTTTTTCCTCCACCGAATGTTTATAGTTTTTCATAGTTTTTAACTTCCTGGTGGTCACGTTTATCTGGGACGAAGTAATTAATCAGTGTTCTTTCTTAAGTAACATCAAGTTGTTACTGTTTGCGTCGATCACTGCTGTTATTGCCTTCTACCATTCAGGGCATCAGGGACCTGGACCTTGTCTGGTCCACCCCTGAGGAATGGCCTGTATGTCCTTTTCACAAATAAAGCCTAGCCTATGGGTTGACCAGCACCAAACCCAGACTTCCGCAGCCATAAGCAAAGTGATCAGCAAACCCATTTGATTCAAGTCATCAACCAGGGTGAGCTGTTTTCAGAACTCTGCAACTAATCGCAACTGCCTTTACTGGCAATGCAGTTTGACTGTTTAGTGTTCAGTGACTCAGTGCAATGACTGCCATGTAGTTTGACTGTTCAGTATCTGAGTACAATCACTTTTATGTTTACTGAAACCAGGTCTGTCATTGTTGGGACGGTTACTCACTTATGTGTCTGCACGAGTTTTGAATCATTTCATGAATATTTTATAATGTCATATGTTTTGTTTTCATTTATGTGTATATAAACTGACAGCAAACAAGTCATTTTCATCCGTTTCTTTGTTTGTGAGTGTTTGGGTATCAATCTGTAGAGATGGAAACTTACTTTTTAGACAACACACAAATACCCACAAAATTTCATTTCCACTTTGGAATGCCAAGACAGGTCTTTGCAATCAAAATAAGAGAAAAATAAGCCCAAATCAGAATCTTTGTTCTTTTTTCTTCAAAAAACACACAAAAATATGTTTCTTTGTTGTATCTCTTATAGTTTTTGCAATATAATTTTTTGTTAATTATTACCCTTGATTCCTCAAAATTCCCTGGTAATGGGGAAGCACATGTTTACATTTTTCCCTGGCACTGAAAGGTTAACGATTACAGAAACAAAGAATACATTTTAAGAAAGAATGTTGAAGGACCACCCATAATGAAAGATGAAGTTAGAACACCATTGAAAAAGATGAAACCAGGAAAAGCCCCAGGACCAGACAATATTACTAGAGATGATTGAAGCCCTGGAGGAATTCGGAATTGAAATAAATAACAGTACTCCTAAAAGAAATTTATGACACCAGAAAAATCCCCAAAGATATGTCAAAATCAATTTTCATTGCACTTCCAAAGAAGACAAGGGCTATAGAATGCGAACTCCATCGTACAATCAGCTGGATGAGTCATGTAACAAAAATCCTGTTAAGAATAATCATGATGAGGACAAGGAACAGAATCAAAAGAGAAATAGCAGAAGAACAGTGCAGATTTGTCGAAGGGAAAGGAACTATTAATACCATATACATCCTAAGAACTATCATGGAGAGGTCAATAGAGTTGAATAAGGATTTATATATGTGATAGGTCGCGTGGTTAAGGGGGGTAAGGTGATTATGATGATATTGATGAATCGCAGCGCCAGGTGAGATGGATGAGTGGGTTAAGGGGTTTGGTGATGATTGCTGTGGTGGTCCTTTGAATCCAGAGCAGAAGGGAAGTCTCTCAATCAAAAGACAAGTCCTCGTTTCGCTACTTGACTCTTTATTATTGAGAAAAGAAGACGAGGAAGGAGACAGGTAAGAAGGAGTCAAAGAAGACAGTGCCTGTAAGACACAAAATAGGTTTCATAAATACAATGACAAAGTACACATTTTGTGAAATACCAATGTCAATGTACAAGAGTGAACCACTACATTCTAACAGAAGATGTCTACATTTACAAACAAAAGCACTAGCATTTGTAAACATGCAACAAATAATTGATAACAAAATGTTGTGTAAAGAACTACTACATTATACCAAAATATGTGGTGTCGATATTTACACTCTAAAGCACTAGCACTTGTAAACATGGAACAATTAATTGATGACAAAACATTGAGTAACCCTTTGATAAGTTGAGGGTAAACTACCATACTGCTTGTTCGATAGCCTTAGCATAGAGTAGACTTTCAATAATGTACTGGCAAAATAATGCACAGTCATATTAAGCTGTTCGGCCGCCATGGGCTGAGTTAGTTGTAACATAACATCTGAGTGGGCAGCTATTGGACAGTTAATATTCTGTAGTGATGACAGACATAGTATTTGACTATGTGAACTGTCATCACAAACATTGGGTCTACCTTATCGAATAGCAGTCAACACACTTGAGTCATCCATTAAATATTTGCTCCATGTAGTTATGTGTAATTCTATGTCTAGTGCTAGAGATAGTGATGACAAAATAGCATAGCATATTACTAGTTAAGCTATGTCATCAAAGCAACATTCTATATTAATACTGATTAGCAGTGGTGCTGAGCAGACAAGGGATACAACAATTGGATCAATTCGCTGAGCACATGTTTCATCAACTACCATTATGTACACACATACAACATTATCAAGTATAAAATAGTGCACAATAATGCATTGCATCCTGGTAGCTTTCAGACAGTTAATATTCAGTGGTGATGACATAGTAGGCCTATTTGACAATGAGAACTATGTCATCACAAACAGCACCTAATCAAATAGCAGTCAGCAGTGTTGAGAGAACAACACACTTGAGTAATCTATTACCCATTATCTCTATGTGATTAAGTATAATTCTAGATCAAATGCTAGAGACAATGATAACAAAATAGTATAGCATATTACTATTAAACCATGTCATCAAATCAGTGGTGCTGATCAGCTAAGGGATACACTAAACAGATCAATTAGCTGAGCACGTGTTTCATCAGTCATCATGTCAGTATGTAAAAATACAACCTTGTCAAGTATAAAATACTCTTCCTCTGCACAACAATGCCTTGTATCTTGGCTTTTGGCAGAATATGGTTGTCCATAGTCCTACAATAGCCACATGAAAATAGGGGCTAAATCTATAGTGGTTATTACATTTAAATCTCAGTTCCATCTTCACAATGGTGGCCGCCACGCTAAGTGCTACAGATCATGTGAGATAGCACATCGTTTAGATCAAAACATACTTTCTCGCTGTGCGAATTCTGCAAATCTAGCGCGGTACTCAATAGACTCGAGCTAGAATCTAAAGAAATAAGAGACACTAAAGTCTAAGCTTACTGCAAATGACAAATTATAATAAAGTGATAAAAATCCAGAACTTACTACAGTAATGCCGTGAAGATGATCACCTGCTGTGAGATCAAGAGTGGTGGCAGGAAAGGGCACCTCTGGTAATACTGAGAGTGGCGGTGGAAAAGCACACGCTATGATGCGCCTTGTTAATTTGTACTTTGGGAACAGAGCATGATGGTCATATTTTCAAATCTCAAACCTTTCAGATGGCAAGGTCTGATTGGTTGTTCTCACCAAATTAATCAATCAACCAGATGCCAAGGTCTGATTGGTTGTTCTCACCTAATTAATTAGTGTGTAGTTTTAACGCAGCGCGTCAGTACACACAAGTGAAACGCTGGTCATTGTCCGGCAGTTTCGCGAGTGGGTATGTGCTCGCTATCGAGCCACAAATACCTAAGGCGGTTGAGACAGACGCGCCCTGCGGTCATTGTCTGAGTGTTCCCGCCGGCAATTACACGGCGATTGTTCTATAATGCTACAGTAAAGGCAGCATAAATTAGTGACGGCCCCCTCTACGTTCTGTAAAACTACAACATAATACTGACTGGAGATGACGACAAAATCTTGTCATAGGCCTGCTTTAGAGTACATGTACACATTGTAGATCTGCTAATTGTTTAGCAGTGTGTTATCTACAATGTATATGTGTCATGTACTGGTTAGATATTTGGAATGATTAATGCATAGCTATGGATAGGCAGAGGCTGTGAAATACCAGTATAATTAGGCCAAGAGAATGCAAGGCGTTTTTTATCTAGGCAAGCACGCTACACGGCGTTGCCTTTGAGCGTTGTAGGTAAATGGGGAAAGATCGTAACAGAGCAAGGCACTCTGTTACATATAATTTACACTTTGTTGATTATATCAAGGCTTTCGATCGGATAAGACATGAAGAATTCATCAACCAACTAGAGAGACTCAATATAGATGGAAAAGATCTAGGAATAATCAAAAATATGTATTGGAAACAAACAACAGCACTGAGAATAGAAAACAAGATAAGCTCTTTCCAAAATATCAAAGCAGGTGTCAGGCAGGGCTGTGTTCTGTCACCAGGTCTGTTTTCACTTTACAGCGAAACCATCATGAGAAACCTAGAAGGATGCCCTGGATTAAAGATTGGAGGAAAAATGATAAACAGTATTTGTTACGCAGATGACACCATGCTAATTGCAGAAAATGAAAGGGACCTACAAAGCCTTGTGAATATAACAGAAACAGAAAGCAAAAATAAAGGGCTGGAGCTAAATAGCAAGAAGACTGAAGTCAAGGTAATCAGTTAAAAACATGAAATCCCCTCATGCAAAATAACAGAGAACGGCAAAACTTTGAGACAAGTTTAAATATCTGGTAACGGTTATCTCACCAGACGCAGATGCGCATCAGAAATAACCAACAGTATCGGCCAAGCCAAAACAGCATTAAAAAAGATGAACAAGTGTTCTTACCAACAAATGCCTGTCAATTAACATTAGGAAGAGAGTTCTTGAATGTTATATAGAACTGATACTGTTATACGGTTGTGAGGCGTAGACAGTCAACACACAAAGCCAGAACAAGATTGAGGCAGCCGAAATGTGGTTTCTAAGATTGAATGTTGAGAGTTCCATGGACAGCAAAAAACAAAAAACAAAAAAAACAACAACAAAAAAAGAGAGTCTTGATGGAGGCAGACACATGAAGATCACTGATATTAGTGATAACGAAGATTAGGAAAAGACAAGCAACATTTATAGGACATTTTATAAGGGGAATTAGATCACCTGGTCACAACAGGGCAGCTGGAGGGAAAGAGAACACCAGGTAGACCACGGGAGAAAATAATGGACAGACTAGCAGGATGGCTGAAGACAGACAGGGTGAAAGATGCACCTGCCGCGACAAGGAATAGATTTATATGGAGGGCTGTGATCCTCAACGCCTTGCGGCAGGGCACATGATGATCATGATGTGCTCATTTCCATGATGTCAATTTTTAGTGGAACTCACTCCCAACACCACTTATTTTTGCAGTCTTTGTTAAACATTTTGCTGTGGCAGACCCTTTATCCTGAATATCAGCTTGAGACATAGTCACACTCCTCAAAAGTTTTGCAATCGGCTCTGAAGACAAGCCGCGCTTGACAAACAAAAAACACAGGAAGTGAGTTCCCTTCCCGAAGTTTCGTTGTCTGCTATGAGAGATCAACAGACTGACAAACAGCCAACTGTCTGATTTTCTTTTTTCTCGGAAAGCACATTATTTTTCTCGGAAGTAACCTGTGGATTTTCTTGGGTTTCCGATAAAAATCAGACAATTGGGAGCCCTGAAGAGAAAACAAATACAAAAGGCACGATGATGGTAAAAGACAAATATATGCTCTAGTAAACATTTGGTTGCGCTGTCATTCACTTACTCATTACCATCATGAAAAAGCAACAAAAGACAAAATAATGTGTATATTTAATTTAAAGACTGTTAACATGACACAGCATTCTGAGTCCAACTGGAAACAACTCTTCAAGACAAAAGGGGAACAAATTGAAAATTGACAAAAATGGCAATAACTCGTCTAAAACCATGGCCATAAAACATGTGGAAAAATACATGAAATGGAAAGGCAACACACACCACAGCAGGCTTCAATGTATAAATGGCTGACATTTAAATTTAAAGCGGAACGGCGGGACAATCTCTTTGAGGTCCTTAGAACCTATGGCAACCACACCTGGAATAAAAACACATTTACCTCCCACAAGTGACTGCACCTCCGCCTTCAGTCTGGACATTCGCATCCTTCGAAGTTTTCTCCTCTGTCTGGACGTTCGTGTGTAATGACCTTTCATCTTTGACTTGGGGAAAATGACACGTCTCTCCAGAAACTTCAGTTCTTTCCAGTCCCTCATGGAGGCCAGGGTGATGATTGAAGAACTCCTGATACCTCCGTAAATCCTCAAAGTGTCCAGTTTTGGACATTTCTTGACTGTATCAATCAGGACGCTGTCAAAGTTGGAATCGCTCAGATCATGCCAAACAAGCTCAGTCAGCGTTGAGTAGGCTGGCAGTAGTTTCAGGAGCTGCTTCTTCTCATAAATGTTATGATCAAAGTCTCCTATTTGGACAGACTTAACTGGAACGAGGGATGGAAATAGATCTGACACATCCTCACATTCCATAACACATAGCACTTCAAGACATATTCTCAAGTCTGGCATGGAGCTGACCAGCTGGGGCCACTTTGTGACATTGTCCTTAGTATGATTTGCAAAACAGCCACTGAAGCCCAACTCCTTTAACTGTGTGATCCTGCAATTCAACAGAGTCTCTAAAAGCAGATCTGACACAAACTGTGGAAACAGCCAGAGCGTCTGCAAATTCTTGTATCTTCCAATGCACTCTAACACCTCTCGATTGATATCAGGCCGAAAACGTGTCTTCTGAGCTGTTCTGATACCTCCCAGCCTTAACGTTTGTAGACTGTCAGTGAAGGGTGAGACCTTCAACGCCTGTAACACCGCTGAATCAATACCACGGTTTACTGACAAAAACTCTGGAAAACTCAGTTCCTCCAATCCCTTCACTTTTTCTGAAGTCAGACACTCTCTGATTAACTGATTTGTCTTATACATGTCCATTGAATAAGGCACACTTCTGCAATGAATTTTCATTTTTTTCAGTGGCAGGCTGGTTACATATTCATTCAAAATGTTGAAAGATTTCCTGCTGAACACCAAATCTTTCATACCAACAATCATAAACTTCATCTCCTGAATCTGATGACTATGGGACTTTAGCACAGTCATTTCAGTTGCGTTCAGTTCTACTTGGCGAGGTCTACAGTCACACTTCCAACTTCCAAGATATATGGCTGCAGAACGCCACAAGACAGACTCTGTCTTACAAATCATGTCCAGTTTCCGACAGGTCACAGCTAATGCTAGTCTGTCCCGTTGTTCTAGATTGGACATTATCATGGTCCAAACTCGTTCTGGTAACTGTGAGAAGTCACACTGCTGGTACCTTACTTTTGCTGATTGTCTGACGACATTCCGTTGGTACCTCAGTCTTGATGATCGTCTGACCACTGACCTTTGCTGATCCTGACAGCTTGATGATTGTGTACCATCATTTTCTTGGCTGTCACTTCTTTCACATTCCTTACTGACATTTTCACAGCGTTTCTTTCCAACAGCTACTGTCTCTGGCATCGAGTCATTACGCCGCTTATTTCCAGAATGTCGAGGAAGTTCCATCTCTGCCCTCGTGATGTACAGCCGTCCTGGTTAACTATGTCAGGGGCCTATAAAATTTGGGTGCCTGAAAAGAAAAGAAGAAGAAAAAAATTAAAACACCCATTCAAATATCACAATGATTGGAGTCTTTCACTGTCTTGGGGACTATGGAACTGTGTCACTGGATGGATGTCTCCAGGGAACATGTCTGGGTATAGTAATAGGGAGAACATTATGTTCCCAGGCAACAGGTTTCACCTTCAATATTAATAATATTATAAAGAAACTCTCATATGTACACGAGGTTCCCAAATATGTTGGATGATGAACTATCGACCTTGCTGGTGACAGTGTCTTCACTGGTTTAATGGCAAGTTCAGTAAACTGCAGACCTTGCTTGTGAGTTTCTTCACTGTTTTAATGGCAAATTCAGTAAACTGCGGACCTTGTTGGTGACAGAGTCTTCACTGTTTTAATGGCAAGCTCAGAAAACTGCAGATCTTGCTGGTGACAGAGTCTTCACTGTTTTAATGGCAAGTTCAGAAACAATCTAAATGCTATGAAGTCATTACTGTCAAAGACTGAACAAAGCTCACAGTCACAGTTAAAACAACACAATCACACAGATGTTATACCTGCTGGGTGTTCAACTGACTACTTTGGAGATCTTGAGAGACGTTTCTTGCTCGAGGAACTCTGCAAATTTACAATCAGCTTTAGTGAGACCGTAACTTCCTTTTTCTGCATTCTTTTAAGTGATCTTAACCCTTTGACTTCCTCACCCTATTCATCAGCATTCTGCATGGTGAATCGTGCCAGCAAAGCAAAAACTTAAAAAACCTGCAAGCAGTGAGACTCATCATGCCTAAATGTGTGAGGTACCAACAGAGATGTAATCTTTGAAAAATCAAAGCATGCTGGTCTGTCCACAGGCATGGCATCTTGTCAGTTCTGCATGTATAGGGATGCAACATGGAATATCATGACTCTGCTGCAAAGGGGAAAATTAGAAAATGTCAAGATAGAAATGGAAAGGCTTAACATCAACATTCTGGGACTAGTAGGAGAAGCGAGATGCAAGTGGGCAGGCATGATAACATCATGCAAGTATACAATAGTATATCAGGCAAAATCAGGCAAGTATACAATAGTATATTCTGGTGGAAACACACATGAAAGAGGAGTAGGCATCATGATAGAAAAGGACAAGTCAAAATCAGTCAAGCCATTTGATATCAACATCATCCAAGTATGTGCACCAACATCCACAAGTACTCAAAAAGAAGTGTCAACTTCTATGAAGTATTAGAGATGGCAGAGAATCAATGAAAATCACAGGAAGTTACAACAATAATGGGAGATTTTAATGCTAAAGTGGGACAGGAGTGGGTGGAGGACATAGCTGGACCACATGGCCTTGGTACACAAAATGAAAGGAGTGAGAAACTTGTGGAATGGGCACAGATGAATGAGTTCATAGTAGGAAACACCTGCTTTGAGCAGCCTAACAGAAGAAAATGGACATGGATGAGTCCTGGAAATAATACTAAAAATCAAATTGATTACATCCTGATCAATAAAAGATTTAGAAATTCTTTACTGAGATAGCAAAAACACCTTGTGAGAGTGACTGCTGAGCAGGTGATAAGATTGTTTCAAGAAACACTGGATGATAGTAATAGCAATAATATCATCAGTGACAATGATGAGTTTTCTGACGCTCAAATGATGAGTTGGTTTCTTTGGATAGTGGTGACACTTCAGCAGGGCCTTCTTCAAAGAAATGACGACTTTCAGAAACTCAGCTGACATCATATGATCAGTGAAAAAGTCCACAGATAAGCGTACACTTTTTGTTTTCAAAGGTTGTTACTTATTTTTGCATTTTGATGGTTCTACACTAGAAAATTTGCGGCCACTATAGAAAAGAAAACTCACGAATAAGTTGTGACATGTGTCACTGCTAATACGTCTGGTGTTAGTCAGTTTGGGGGATGTGATCTGAAGTCAATTCGAGGTGAAAAGCATCAAAATAAAGCAACAATGACATTTTCATTGGTGTTGAACTAGTCGCTGGGATGTCACGGAACATCTTTTTTTCTTTGAGTCTGGATGAACAAGGATTACCTAGTCAGTTACAGCACTCTGAGTATAAACCATATATATAACTGTTTTTTGGCTGTGCTGTAATTTGTGTAAAATGTGTGTCTGTAATTAGCAATTCTAATTATCTCAATATGACAATGATATCAATGCAAAATTATTCACAAGATGCACAATTTTATTCTGAACATGGGCATACCAAAATGTTTGCTGTAGGTTGGATACCAAAAAAGTTATCATTGTTTTACTGACCTGACCCCCTCTTTGACAATTCGCATAGTGCAAAGCCTTCGGCCAGACTTAAAACCCTTACCGGACAATAAGAGTTAAAGACCTTTTAAACCATGGCACAAACGGAGAACACATTATATGAAAAGTCAAAGGACCACCATAATGAAAGATGAAGTTAGAACACCATACATAGGGAACAAACACTAGCAATGAGAACAGAAAACGACATACCCTCCTTCCCAAATATCAAAACAGGGGTCAGGCAGGGTTGTGTTCTGTCACCTGATTTGTATTCACTTTACAGCGAAACCATCATGAGAAACCTAGAAGAATGCCCTGGGATAAAGGTTGGTGGAAGAATGATAAACAACATTCGTTATGCAGATGACACTGTGCTAATTGCAGAAAATGAAAAAGACCTGCAAAACTTTGTGAATATAACAGAAATAGAAAGTAAAATTTAAAATTAAGGGCTGGAGCTAAATGTCAAGAAGGCTGAAGTCATGATAATCAGTAAAAAAACAAAGCAAAACAAAAACAAGAAATTCCCTCATACAAAAGAACAGCAAATGGCACAACTTTGAGACAGGTTGATAAGTTTAAGTATCTGGGAACGGTTACCTCATCAGACAGCAGATGCACATCAGAAAGAGTCAGGAGAATCGGCCAAGCTAAAACAGCATTCAAGAAGAAGAAAATAATTCTTACCAACAAATGCCTATCACTAAACTCAGGAAGAGTGTTTTTGAATGTTATATAGAACCGATACTGTTGTACAGTTCTGAGGACAATCAACACGCAAAATCAGAACAAAATTGAGGCAACTGAAATGTGGTTTCTAAGAAGAATGTTAAGAGTTCCATGGACAGCAAAGAAAACAAACAAGACAGTCTTGAAGGAGGCAGACACACCAAGATCATTAATAAAGAAGATCAGGAAAAGACAAGCAACATTATAGGGCATGTTAATGTTATGAAGAAAGGGGAAATAGAACACCTGTCATTGTCAACAACAGGAAAGCTGGAGGGAAAGAGAAGACTAGATAGACCCAGGGAAAAAATATTGGATGGACTTGCAGGGTGGCTGAAAACAGAGAGGGTGGGACATGTACTTGCAGTGACAGGGGATAGATTTGTGTGGAGGACCATGGCCGCCAACGCCATGCGGCAGGGCACATGATGGTGATGATATAATATTTTATATAGGGATGCAAATTAAGAGTTTGGAGTTGGTTCACGAGAGATTCATAGCACACACTGTGACACAGAGAATTCCATGATATTGATGCGCTCCACCGAAATTTCCTGGTAATCGTTTGGCAGACACCTTAACACTGCACAGAACCTTTTGCACTGTGAAAGTGTTGAAATGGGGAGGGGTAAAACAGGCCATAAGTTTTTGTTTTACTAGCGTCGTTGACAATGCAAGATGCTGGTGGACAGGGTGCAGGCATCAAAAGATGGTGGACAGGGTGCAGGCATCAAAAGATGGTGGACAGGGTGCAGGTATCAAAAGATGGTGGACAGGGTGCAGGCATCAAAAGATGGTGGACAGGGTGCAGGCATCAAAAGATGATGGACAGGGTGCAGGCATCAAAAGATGGTGGACAGGGTGCAGGTATCAAAAGATGGTGGACAGGTGCAGGCATCAAAAGATGGTGGACAGGGTGCAGGCATCAAAAGATGGTGGACAGGGTGCAGGCATCAAAAGATGGTGGACAGGGTGCAGGTATCAAAAGATGGTGGACAGGGTGCAGGCATCAAAAGATGGTGGACAGGGTGCAGGCATCAAAAGATGGTGGACAGGGTGCAGGCATCAAAAGATGGTGGACAGGGTGCAGGTATCAAAAGATGGTGGACAGGGCATCAAAAGATAGTGGACAGGGTGCAGGTATCAAAAGATGGTGGACAGGGTGCAGGCATCAAAAGATGGTGGACAGGGTGCAGGCATCAAAAGATGGTGGACAGGGTGCAGGCATCAAAAGATGGTGGACAGGGTGCAGGTATCAAAAGATGGTGGACAGGGCATCAAAAGATGGTGGACAGGGTGCAGGCATCAAAAGATGGTGGACAGGGTGCAGGCATCAAAAGATGGTGGACAGGGCATCAAAAGATGGTGGACAGGGTGCAGGTATCAAAAGATGGTGGACAGGGTGCAGGCATCAAAAGATGGTGGACAGGGTGCAGGCATCAAAAGATGGTGGACAGGGTGCAGGCATCAAAAGATGGTGGACAGGGTGCAGGTATCAAAAGATGAAGGAACTTTTTAAAGGGGTTCGAATCATACTTTTAAAGTGAATCAAATCAACTACCGATCTTGAGTCAAGTCACACTACCGATCTTGGGTCAAGTCACACTACCGATCTTGGGTCAAGTCACACTACCGATCTTGGGTCAAGTCACACAATCGATCTTGGGTCAAGTCATACTATCTATCTTGGGTCAAGTCATACTATCAATCTTGGGTCAAGTCACACAACCGATCTTGGGTCAAGTCATACTATCATTAGTATCAATCTTGGGTCAAGTCACACTACCGATCTTGGGTCAAGTCACACAACCGATCTTGGGTCAAGTCATACTATCTATCTTGGGTCAAGTCACACAACCGATCTTGGGTCAAGTCACACTACCGATCTTGGGTCAAGTCACACAACCGATCTTGGGTCAAGTCATACTATCAATCTTGGGTCAAGTCACACAACTGATCTTGGGTCAAGTCACACTACCGATCTTGGGTCGTCATACTATCTATCTTGGGTCAAGTCACACAACCGATCTTGGGTCAAGTCATACTATCTATCTTGGGTCAAGTCATACTATCTATCTTGGGTCAAGTCATACTATCTATCTTGGGTCAAGTTATACTACCGATCTTGGGTCAAGTCATACTATCTATCTTGGGTCAAGTCACACAACCGATCTTGGGTCAAGTCATACTATCTATCTTGGGTCAAGTCATACTACCAATCTTGGGTCAAGTCATACTATCCATCTTGGGTCAAGTCATACTACCGATCTTAAGTCAAGTCACACTACCGATCTTGGGTCAAGTCACACTACCGATCTTGGGTCAAGTCACACTACCGATCTTGGGTCAAGTCACACAACCGATCTTGGGTCAAGTCATACTATCAATCTTGGGTCAAGTCACACTACCGATCTTGGGTCAAGTCATACTACCGATCTTGGGTCAAGTCATACTATCTATCTTGGGTCAAGTCATACTATCTATCTTAAGTCAAGTCACACTACCGATCTTGGGTCAAGTCACACAACCGATCTTGGGTCAAGTCATACTATCAATCTTGGGTCAAGTCACACAACCGATCTTGGGTCAAGTCACACTACCGATCTTGGGTCAAGTCATACTATCTATCTTGGGTCAAGTCACACTACCGATCTTGGGTCAAGTCATACTATCTATCTTGGGTCAAGTCATACTACCGATCTTGGGTCAAGTCATACTATCTATCTTGGGTCAAGTTATACTACCGATCTTGGGTCGTCATACTATCAATCTTGGGTCAAGTCATACTACCGATCTTGGGTCAAGTTATACTATCTATCTTGGGTCAAGTCATACTATCAATCTTGGGTCAAGTCATACTATCAATCTTGGGTCAAGTCATACTAGCAATCTTGAGTCAAGTCATACTATCTATCTTGGGTCAAGTCATACTATCAATCTTGGGTCAAGTCATACTACCGATCTTGGGTCAAGTCATACTACCGATCTTGGGTCAAGTTATACTACCGATCTTGGGTCAAGTCATACTATCAATCTTGGGTCAAGTCATACTAATTACTATCAATCTTGGGTCAAGTCATACTATCAATCTTGGGTCAAGTCATACTATCAATCTTGAGTCAAGTCATACTATCAATCTTGAGTCAAGTCATACTATCAATCTTGAGTCAAGTCATACTATCAATCTTGGGTCAAGTCATACTACCGATCTTGAGTCAAGTCATACTATCTATCTTGGGTCAAGTTATACTACCGATCTTGGGTCAAGTCATACTATCAATCTTGGGTCAAGTCATACTATCAATCTTGGGTCAAGTCATACTATCAATCTTGGGTCAAGTCATACTATCAATCTTGAGTCGTCATACTATCAATCTTGAGTCAAGTCATACTATCAATCTTGAGTCAAGTCATACTATCAATCTTGAGTCAAGTCATACTATCAATCTTGGGTCAAATCATACTATCTATCTTGGGTCAAGTTATACTATCAATCTTGGGTCAAGTTATACTATCAATCTTGGGTCAAGTTATACTATCAATCTTGGGTCAAGTCATACTATCTATCTTGGGTCGTCATACTATCTATCTTGGGTCAAGTCATACTATCAATCTTGGGTCAAGTTATACTATCAATCTTGGGTCAAGTCATACTATCAATCTTGGGTCAAGTCATACTATCAATTTATGTGTGTGTGTGTGATACTAATATCAAAACACATTTTGTGTGACACTTTCCTATAAAAATTAAAATGCAACTGATTTCAGTATATTAGTTGTAAACAGTACTTTCAAAACGGCATCAAAATTCAAATGTATGACTTACCAACTGAATTCACTCAAATTCACAAACATCTCAGAATGGATATATATCATTTTTTGAGTTGTTTTGTTTTTCTTTCACATACTTTAGCCCAGTTTAGGCAAAAGAAAAGAAAAATTGCTGAATGAAAAAAAAGGTCCTCTGTCTTTTTACATACTGTATTATAATATCCCTGGAGATTTTAATGCTAAAGTGGGAAAGGATAGGGTAGAGGACGTAGTTGGACCTCATGGCCTTGGTACACAAAATGAAAGGGGAGGGAAACTTGTAGAATGGGCACAGATGAATGAGTTCATAGTAGGAAACAACTGGTTTGAGCAGCCTAATAGAAGAAAATGGACTTGGATGAGTCCAGGAGATAATACTAAAAATCAGATTGACTACATCCTGACTAATAAAAGATTTAGAAATTCTTTACTGTCAGCAAAAGCACTACCAGGCGCAGACTGCAACAGTGACCACAATCCTGTAGTGGGAAGATTTAGGCTGAAATTACGGAAAAGGAAACAGACCAAAAGCAACATCAAACTAGATCTTGAACTCTTAAAGACAGATGAACTGAAGTGATACGTCAAAAACTTTACATGTTCAAAACAAATTCAGTGCTCTGGAAGACGTTGGTGACAGTGAGGAACAATGGACACGTTGGTGACAGTGAGGAACAATGGACAAAGTTGAGAAATTCCATAAATGAGGCTTGTGAAGAAATCCCTGTAGTAGATAGAAAAGCAAAATAGAACTGGATGACTAAAGAAATTTTAGGATTGATGGAGGAACAGAGGAAGGCAAAGAGAAACGAGGAAATATACAGGAATATAAACAAAGAAATCACGAATAGGTGCAGTGAAGCTAAGGAAGCTTGGCTGAAAACAAAATGCAAAGAAACAGAAGACAAACACAAAACGGATCCTCAGGGTATGTACAGACGAATTGAAGAAATTGTCCACAGGAAAAAAAAATGCACATCAACTGGTTGCTTAAAATCGAAAGATGGTACGATTCTCATGGAAAAAGACAAATATTAGACAGATGGGGAGAGTACATTAAAGACCTTTTTGAAGATGACAGAAACGCAGAACACATTAAGAAAGAACTTTGAAGGACCATCCATAATGAAAGATGAAGTTAAAGCAGCATTGAAAAAGATGAAACCAGGAAAAGCCCCAGGACCAGACAACATTACCACAGAGATGATTGAAGCCCTGGAGGAGTTCAGTACAGAAAAAAAATAACAGTCCTCCTAAATGAAATTTACAACACTGGAAAATTCCCCAAAGATATATGTCAAAATCAATTTTCATTGCACTTCCAAAGAAGACAGGGGCTATAGAATGCGAACTCAAAACAATCAGTTTGATGAGTCATGTAACCATGATCCTATTAAGAATAATCATGATGAGGACAAGGAATAGAATCAAAAGAGAAATAGCAGATGAACAGTGTGGATTTGTGGAAGGGAAAGGAACTATTAATGCCATATACATCCTAAGAACTGTCATAGAGAGGTCAATCGAGGTGAACAAGGATTTATATTTATGCTTTGTTGATTATACCAAGGCTTTCAATCGGGTAAGACACGAAGAATTGATCAACCAACTAGAAAGACTCAATATTGATGGAAAAGATCTACGAATAATCAGAAATATAATATTGGGAACAAACAGCTGCAATGAGAATAAAAAATGATATAAGCTCTTTCCGAAACATCAAAAATGTATAAAATGTACAACTACTAACCTGGTACCAAACATTTCTAAGTTTGAAATAGACCTGAAATACAGACACACAACTGAAGAACATAATGCTTGACTTCAAGGCAATTCACATAAAAAAGAATGTTAGAAAAATGGTTATTTTATTTGTCAATTTTTGATTCATCCATTATAAGCTGAACAATTTTTTGCAAGAGATATTTTATTTGTTACTTTAGTAGCACTGATGATGTACTTTTTCCTTTACACCCTGTGCTCCACAATACAGGATCAAACCCAGACCTATCAAAAACAGATCACAAACCTTTATACACAAGCACACACATACACACACACACACACACTGACACATACACAGTGCACACTCAAGTTGTCTCAACACACACATACATACACACACACACTGGCACACACACATATCTATAGAGACACACATACAGATGCAGACAGACACACACACACACTGACACATACACAGTATACACACAAACATACACAGGAACAAAGACGCCCCCACACACACACACACACACACACACACAAAGCCCTGAAGTACATGACTGAACCTAGCTGACAGTCAACTCTTTGTGTGACAGTCAATGGCTGACTCCAGTTGGTCAGTGTGTTCTTCCGGTCCACTGGTTTGTCAATGACATTGACAAGGTCACACAGTGGTCAATACTCTTTGTGCTTGAAGCTCTAGATGACTTCACACTGTAGGTCTTTGTTTACCTCATACCTGTCTTGTGTATAAATATATTAGGCTTTCTATCCTGTACATGTATGTGTGTGTGTGTGTGTGTGTGTGTGTGTGTGTGTGTGTGTGTGTGTGTGTGTGTGTGTGTGTGTGTGTGTGTGTGTACGAGTGTGTGCATGCGTGAGTAAGAGTGTACTCTGTGTGTATAATATATGTGTATGTACTTCACTGGTATATATATATACCGTGTATGTGTGTGGGTGCATGTGTGTGGTGTGCATGTGTGTGTGTGTGTGTGTGTGTGTGTGTGTGTGTGTGTGTGTGTGTGTGTGTGTGTGTGTGTGTGTGTAGACTGTATGTGTAGTGCATGTGTATTGTATTTGTTATATAGATCTACCAACTTCTGTTCACATATAATGCGTTTTCAGACTAAAAAAAAGTATTAAAAGAAATGAACAAATAAATCAATGAATAAATAAATAAGTGAACTGTAAAGAGGTGATATGTGTGTGTGTGTGTGTGTGTGTGTGTGTGTGTGTGTGTGTGTGTGTGTGTGTGTGTGTGTTGTGTGGTTGTGGGTGCGTGCGCGCGCGCTTGCGCGCTTGAGTGTGTGTATGTGTGTGTGCATGTATGGTCATGCGTGCATGTATACGTGTGTGCACTGTGTGCAGGCATGTGTACTTATCTGCGTATTTTTTCTCTCGTATATGCATTGCGTGTATGCATGTGTACTGTTTGTGTACATGTCAGTGCATATGACTGTGAGTGTGCATGTGTGCTTGTAAATGAGGGCATGTGTGTATACTATGTGTGATTGAAAGAGTTGCTTGATTAGACTCAGCTCAAAATGTACATTTATTATATATAGTATACATAAATAAATAAAGACAGAAAAAAATCAAAACAAAAAAAAAAGAAAATGGATGCTGCTGCACCGTACCCTGCCAAGGGGCAGCTGAATGAGAAAGCCTCCAAAATTTCATGATGCAGATTTGTCACAACAAGAAAAAACTAAAGTACACACTACAAAATATTCTGATGTTCTTGATCCACATGATGCCAAATATTTTATACATTATTTTTTCTATTTTTACTATGATGAGCTCAGGTGATTGTATCAACATGTTTTGAATATAACTAATTAATGCAAGGACCCAGAGATTCATGAAGGTCTTAATCATCTTGGCTAAACAAGGACCTTTCTTAGTTTCTAGTAATTCTACTGATATTTGATTTTTTTTTCAATCGGTTCAGTCGTTCCAAAGTTATGGTGCTTTTTGTGATGAAATAGCACATACATGGTCACAGCTTTTGCTAAGTAATCCAATGAAGAAAAACGCCAAAAATTTAATAATTCAAAAATTAGTAACATTCATCACACGATTCACAGACAATCAATCGAAGAACTTTTTATACCATTTTATTTTTAAAGTGTTTTTTTGTGTGCTCTTTTCAATGATGGTAATTGTATTGATATTTGATAATAAAAAAAAAAGAATATTTGAAATGTTTAGTAACATACCTACAAAATGATTGATTTTCAGAACTGTTATCAGTTGCTGTGGGGGGAATGCAGTGCACCCAGGTGCAAAGGTCATTACTTCACTTTCACATTACATTAACTTCTTCTTCTTCTTCTTCCCTAAAGTCTCCACAACGAACAGGCTGATTATTATGAGACTATGAAATGGGGGATCTACTTTAAAAAAAAAAATTTTTTTTAAATTCTGTTTCCTACTTCTTTATCATGAGATTACTCACATTCAATCATACTGCAAAGTGATACCCCCCACCCCTACCTTACCTCCTCATTAGCCTACACAATAAACAAAACAAAAAAAAGGTAAAAGCTACGTGCGGAGCTGTCAGCAGGCTACCACGTTCGCTTTTCATCCATTACTATGGACTAACTGACCCCAGGTTGCAGTAGGCAACTCAGGCCCGCAACATCCTTCCACTCATCCATTCACACAATGAGACAAAGTATGAAGTTTACTGGAAAAGCCTGTTGACCCGTGACACAAATGTGTCAGGGGTCTTGGCATCACGGTCTCCTGGGGGAGAGAGTTCCAGTCCACAATTGTTCTTGGGAGGAACGACATCAGCCGGTAGTCGGTATCTGCAGCTATTTGTGTGAACTGTTGGTCGTGACTTCGTCGCATTCGCTTCTTGGGAGGTTGGAGCTGTTGTTTCAACCTCGGGCAGCTGACTAAGTTGTTCTTGATTTTATAGAACATGGACAGCCTTGCTATTTTCCTTCTGTCTTCAAGGGACATCCATCCTAGAATGTCCAGCATGGTGGTAACGCTGGCGGTGCGTTGGTAACAGTTCAGCACAAAGCGGGCTGCCCTACTCTGGAAGTTTTCTATCTTCAACCTGTGCTGTTTCACATGGGGGTCCCAGACGGATGCCGAATATTCCAGCAGAGGCCCAACAAACGTTTTATAGGCTTTAGCCTTTATGCTTGGGGAGCTGATTTTTCAGGTTGCGTCTGAGAAATCTCAGGACCTGGTTGGCTTTGGTTCAGATGGAGTTGATATGATCGTCCCAATCCATCTTGTTCTGCAATATGACTCCCAAGATATTTCGCTGAGTCTACAACTTCCAATATTGTGGCGATATTTAAGGTATAGAGTAGGCCTATGTAATTTTAGCTCTGAAGTTCGGTAGATCTAGTAGCGTGCGTGGCCCGTTCTACGCCATTTTGTAGCCGTGACGATATCCATTCTTTTGTAGTAGTAGTAGTAGTAGTAGTAGCTGAGGGCTGGCTCGTAGCCTAGGCCTTCTGGCCTTTTAACGCCCTATCTTTTTTGTTTTACGCTTTCTTCTTCGGGGTCTGAAAAGCATGCCTTAATATTCATACTTGAGCAAATCTGATTCAGTCTATTTTTTTAAATAAAATTTTGAATTCTGCGTCATCGTCCAGGAAATTTTTGAATTTGTTAATGCTGTTAGTAAATTTAATTTCAAAAGGAATTTTATTCCACAATTTAACAATTCTGTTAGAAAAACAAAACGCTCTTGTGTTAGTATTTCTGTGTTTAATAAATATTTTACCTTCAGCATTCCTTGTTATACTAGCTTGTGGAAAGGAAAAAAATGTTTCAACTGATAGCTTATCCATCCCATTCATTATTTTGTATACCTGTATTAAATCCCCCCTAACCCTCCTACCTTTCAGTGAATGAAGTTTTAAAAACTTAAGCCTTTCTTCATAACTCATATTTTTACACTCTATAAGCAACCTAGTTGCCCTTCTTTGTACATTTTCAATCATTTTTGACTGTCTTATCAAATACGGATTCCAAACAACACTTGCGTATTCCAAATGTGGTCTAACAAAAGCCTTATACAAATTAGTTATACAACATTAAAAATGTATGTTTATTCATGTACAAAAATGTTCTTTTGATAATTCCTATCATTTGGTTAGCCTTATTTGTTACTCTTTTAATGTGCAGGTCAAAAGATAATTCACTATCAAATGTAACTCCCAAGTCTTTCTCCGTTTCACACACACTAATTTTCTGTACATCATTTCCAATTTTCATGAAATACTCTTGTCTAATATTCTTCTTACCAACATGCATTACATGGCATTTTGAAACATTAAAATATAAATTCCAAGTATCTGACCAGTTTTGTAGTATTAGCAAGTCCTGTTGAATTAAATTAACATTGGCAACCTTGTCATACATATAGTTTTGTATCGTCAGCAAAAATTTTGCAAGTACAGTGCAGTGAATCAGGTAAGTCATTTATAAATACTGTAAACAAGATTGGACCCAGTACACTGCCCTGAGGGATCCCGCTTTTTACTTTTGTTTCTTCTGATTCAGCATTTCCTACCATTACCCTCTGCTTTCGATCATACAAAAAATTTTGGATCTATTTGAGTGTATTTCCTGTAATACCATAAGATGCTAATTTTATGAGCAGTCTTTCGTGAGGTACAGAATCAAAAGCTTTTCTAAAATCAAGATACACGATATCAAAGGGGTCCCCATTGTCCATCATATTGGTGAAATCCTCCATAACTTCTAATAACTGGGTTACACAGGATCTTTTCCCTCTAAATCCATGTTGACATTTTGCATAAAATTTATTATTTCAAAGTGAGAAATGATACAATCTCTTACTAGTGATTCCAGTCCTTTACAAACAATACAAGTTAAACTTACAGGTCTATAGTTCCCAGCGTCACTCCTATTTCCTTTCTTAAACAAGGCTTTAACATCGACTGTTTTCCAATCCTTTGGTAACTCACCTGATTCTAAGGACTTATTAAATAATATACAAAGTGGCTTTGCAAGTTCTTTACTTACTTCCTTTAGTATCCTAGGGGATATCAAATCTGGTCCTTTAGCTTTATTCGGGTTTAGTTCCTGTAACTTTTTTTCTACCGCAGTTGGAGTAACTCTGATATCACATAATGATATACCATTTGACTTTGAATTTTCTATTAAATCTGGTAATGTACTGATATCTTCTGTTGTAAAAACGCTTGCAAAAAATGTATTTAAAACTTCAGCTTTGTCTTTATCTGTAACAACCAGTTTTCCATCATTGGTTTTTAAGGGGCTAATACCTGTATTAACTTTTGTCCTTTCTTGTACATATTTCCAAAATATTTTCGGGTTACTTTTACTTTCCTTAGCAATATTTTTCTCATACTCTTTTCTGGTTTTCTTCAACAATTTGGCACATTCATTTCTTACTGTTATATATCTATCATAATCACTACCTTTTTTGGTTCTCAAATATCTTTTATATGTATTATACTTCTTTTTAATTTTCCTCAGAGCCTTTTTATCTAACCATATAGGTCTGAAATGTTTATAATTACTAACTTTAACTTTTGGGACACATTCCTCAACACCATCATTTAACACATTTTTTATCATACCCCAAGCACTCTCAACATCCATATTGACCAAGTCACTCCAATCTTCATCCTTCACAATATTATTAAGTTTTCTGTAATCACCCTTATTAAAATCATACTTGTATTTGTCTACTATAGGTGCATTATACATTGAGACATACAATTTGAATTTCAATACGTCGTGGTCACTTTTACCAACCGGTTGTAAGTGCTCTATATCTGAGATTAAGTTTTCTTCATTTACTAGTACCCAGTCATCCAGAGAAGGAATTTGTCCTTTCCTTCTTCGAGTAGGTTCTGATACCTTTTGAATTAAAAATGCATCACGTACATTCTCAATTATTTTGTCATTTTTATCACCTCTCCACTCTCCATCCCAACCAACATTTGGAAAGTTAATGTCACCAACAATACAAATCTTATCATACTTATTAAGTTTATCAGATTTTAAAACATCAAACAGCTTTTTGTCATTTTCTATTGTGCTTGTATTAGGACTTCGGTATAATATACATCCTAACAATACTTCTTCACCATTAGCACCACTAAAACTAGTAAAAGAGCACCACACACTTTCTTCAAGGTCTTCATTATTTAACTCTTCACACTCTCTTGCATTCAACCTTTTTTCAGTATATAATACTTAATAGTAATACAACTCCCCTTTGGGGATTTTTTGACACAAACATATCAAAATTAGGAAAAGAATATTGGTCTTACATTTTTACGCTTGACGCCTGAAAATTTGCGCCTGTCTTGTCTTATTAAGTGGTTGTGTTAAGAATGCATTTTGATTCTATTTTCATGTTTCTGTGCTTCCTGTTGGCCTGAACGCGGGTGGTCGCACTTAATTAGAAGTAAGAACTTATTAGCCTAACTGACATATTTGGAACAGTCTCAACAGATGTAATCATGTAGGCCGATAGACTCGTACAGCAGATTCCCGGTGACGAGCCGGTTTCTCATTTCAAAATGTCGCCATTCATTGTGATTGTCTGACTGTCACTGTGCCTTTGAGTTTGACTTTGTTTCAAATCTACTGCTTTTTCGCATGCTACAATTGCATTACTTTATTTTACTACATAACTTTTTATACATAATCAATCATTCAATGACTGTCAAGTAACGAATATCAAAAATAATACTCACCGAAAAGAATCCAATACCTTCAGTCACAAATCGTAGAATTTTTGCCGATTTCGTTCGGAACATCTCTACTCGGCAAGATCATGGACATGGTGTCTATTGAAGTCAACTTGTTGGTCATGCAACTAAATAGGTTTTGTAAACAAGGGAAGTAAGTCATTGATGAAGTAAGTCGTTGATACTTGTTGAATGAATACTGTCCCCTGTTGGTGGGATTGTGAAGGGGGATGGTGGTGGTGGTGGTTGACTTTCTTTCTCTCTCTCTTTCTCTCTCTCTGTACATGTGTGTGTGTCTGTGTCTTGTTTTACTTTTTTTTTTTTTTTTTTTTTTTGAGTGTTTATTTACTTTGCAGTTGTTATTGTTTTATTTTGTGCTGTGGCTTTGAATTGCTCTGTTTTTCTTGGTTGGTATGTCTTAGTTTGTTTTTTTTTCTTGTTTTTTTCTGCATTTTTATAGCTGTAATTGAAAGCATGTACTCTATTATGGCTATCATTATGTAGTCTTTATTTAGATTTTTTTCTTTTTGATTGGTTATATTTCTACATTATTTCACACATTATAATTACAGGAATTACAAGCTTAGAAAAACAGCGTTTTCTTTTATGTTCAGTATTTTGTTTAGTGTTTAGTGTTTTTAGGGAGAAGAGTGGCAGGATGGTTCAGATGTTTGCCTGCGGTTCCAGGGTTCACTCCCAGTAGAGGCCTCAACTTTTCTCCTCTGTTTGACCGGAAAATCGAACTGAACGTCTAGTCCTTTGGAAGGGGATGAAAAATGACTGGGACCTGTGTGCCTTCTGGCTGTGCATGCTAAAGATCCCATGTCAGTTGAAAATCATAAAGAGCAGGGCATTGCCCGGCTGCCTTGGTGTAAAACATTGGAAAGATAGGTTGATTTCCCAGGTCCCACCCGTTGAAGACCAACTAGCCTTCTAGCCTTTCTGAAGTCTTTGTTAAAAAAAAAAAAAAAGTGATTATGAATATGAATTTGAAGCGAGGGAGAAGGGGTGGGCGCCGCCCTCATGGTGCTGGCCCCGGGAAAGTTGAGGTCTCTGCCACCTCACTCCCATATGACCCCAGGGTTATGGTACTATCTAGGTATGACCTCAGGACCTGGCCAGCTCATGGATTTACATGCAGGCTTGTAAGGCTTGTGCCATGATCAGTCTGGATCTTTTCCATCACATGGCACCTGTGATGTTAGTGCATATGGAATTTATTCTGAGCGTGGAGACGTCATCTTGAGAAATTGAAATTGAAAAATTGCCTTACCACCTGAGCTCTTCTGTTTTCTGTCTTCAGTCCTTACCATCAGCTCACCATCACAGTAGTAATGATGGAAATTGTTCATTCCTGTATAGCGCTAGTTTCAAAACTCCTGAGGATTCACTGCACATTACACATTTACGAGACAATGAGTCACATGTGATGCATACAGAAGTACACACACACACACACACACACACACACACACACACACACATACATGCACACACACACACACACACACACACACATACACACATGCACTACATCAGAGCGCACGCACACACATACACACGCATGCACACATATCAGAACACGCGCACGTACACACACACACACACACACACACACACATGCACACGCACGCACACACACACACACACACACACACACACACACACATACACACATGCACTACATCAGAACGCACGCACACACATACACACGCATGCACACATATCAGAACACGCACGTACACACACACACACACACACACACACTTCAGAACACACACACACGCACACGCACACACACACACACATACACACGCACACACACACACATACAGAAAATTAGGTACGCACGTTCAGTTTAACATCCTATATAAAGTCATGTTGGTGTCAGCTTACGGAAACAGAGCGTAGAATGAAAGAAACGAGAAAACAGCCAGCACTGATCCCCGCACACATAAGATGGAATAGACTACGCAGACTGTGCAGCAATATTACTGCCTGCACAATGTGGGCAAAACAACACGTACGGTGCTTGTTCGACTCAGAGAAAAATCAGCGTGCTTAAAAAAATGTAGTGAAGTCTGTAGCGGGGATTGCTTCTAACAAACTTACACGCACACACATACACGTAAACATACACATGCATACACATACAATAACGATAATTATAATGATAATAGTTGAAAAACATGAAATGGTTATTGCAGAATTATGAATGGAAACGGTAACGGGGAAAAAATAATATGCCGTGACCAGGATTCGAACCTGGGTTATCGCGGCCACAACGCGAGGTCCTAACCACTAGACTATCACGGCTGCACTTACAGTCGCTATTTAGAAATACATAACTGCAATTTTTGAGTTAATTCTTCCCTCTCCTTGTCTTTTTCTGTTGTTTTTGTATGTACATATTTCTTACATTATATCTTTATGAATATGATATGAAATTATTTCATGCTAACACACGTGCTACTTTTCAATGAAGCAAAGAAATTACTGGGGGAATGGTTTTCAAGAGTAGTGTCCCATTACCACGCGCTTGAACAAAATGGCTTCACAGGACATTTTGGATGTGGATGTGAAAGAAGAAACTGAAGAATTCGAAGTGGACGAAGAAGGAGATCGTAAGTAGTAACTCAGCATGTACCGGGTGTAGTTTCAACTGAAATGAAGCGTGCAACTGAGACTAAGGAATCATACTCGCCATTCCCAAGTCGGTCGTGATTAGGCTATTTATTAAAACGTCACTGAGTCACTCGCATAGTTTAGTTTAGTTTCGGCGGGCCCCAGTAGCTCAGTTGGTTTGACTTTGAGCGTTGGATTCACATGCTAATGGTTGTGGGTTCGAATCCCGGGGTGCGCTATATTAAAACTGGCCATCTCGCTGTCCCATTTTAACATCATTGTTGTTCTGGTGGTGTCAGTAGGCTATAGGATTAGATAGGTCCCCCCTTCCCCCACTTCCCTGGGATGGTTATATCCCCGTCGGCCGTATCACCTGAGGTGGGTGTCGACGTAAAAACTCAACTCAATCAATCAGTTAGTTTAGTTTAGTTTAGCAATGAATAGGCCATAGGAACATAACACAGGCGTTTGGCTATTTCAAGTCCCATCATTTTTCTTTTTCTTTTCTTACACTCGTAGTCAAGGTTTGTCGTACGCCCATTTTTTTGATGATTCATTCATCATATTCGTATTTAAGTTCAATGTAATGTTTCCAATAGTCAAGCTTGACTTAGTTGAAGCTGGTTTTTAAACGAGTTTGTCACTTTCTGACTTTGTGTTTTGTGCTCTTTTAATTTCGTTTGGTAATTTATTCCATACATGTGCAATTCTATTTGTAAAATAAAACTTTCTAATGTTAGTCTTGCAATATTCTATAAATATTTTATCAGTATTATTTCTTGTTTTGTCATTATTTGTCAATTTGAAAAATTGTGTTCTATCTTAGTCATCTAGGCCATTAAAAATCTTGAAACTTTGGATCAGATCTCTCCTCATTCTTCTTGCTTTTAGATTTAAACTGGGTAAATTGAGTAAAATCTTTCTCTATCAGTCTATGTGAATAATTTTGAAAACCATGAATTAATTTAGTAGCTCTTCTTTGTATCTTCTCTATCAATGCTGACTGTCTTTTAAGATGTGGAAACCAAATAGTATTACCATACTCCAAATGAGGCCTCACTAAGCCTTTGTACAGATATAAAAATGTCTCCTTGTTTATGTGTGAGAATGTTCTTTTTATAATTCCTAACAACTTGTTTGATTTATTAACAACATTTTGAATGTGATTATCAAATTTTATACTTTTATCAAATATTACTCCTAAATCTTTTTCTTTGAAACATTCTATTATTTCACAGGTAATACCATCGTTTATCATAGAATATTTGTTACAAGGGTTACTTTTTCCTAAATACAAGACTTTACATTTTGAAGCATTAAAGAAAAGATTCCAAGTTTCTGACCAATGCGGCATTGGACCAGTGTATCTAAATCCTTCTGCAAATCATCTGCAAAGATCTTACAAAAATTATTAATTTTCTGAAGTAAATCATTTATGAAAATAGTAAAAAGAACAGGACCAAGTATACTCCCTTGAGGTATACCACGCAGAACATCTGTATATTTACTAATTTAGAGTAATCATTTCCAACTAACTGTTTTCTGTCTTTTAAAAAGTCTATTTCAAGCTAGTAACTTACCCGTAATTCCATAATACTGCAGTTTGATAAGCAATCTTTCATGCAGAACAGAATCAAACGCTTTTCTAAAATCCAAGTAAATAATATCTATATTTTCTCCTTTATCCAATAGATTTGTAAAATAATTCATTACTCGTAATAACTGGGTAATGCAGGATCTATGTTGTCGGAAACCATGCTGACATTCTGTGTAAAGTTTACTTAAAGTCATGTGATCAACTAGTATAACATCCCTTATTATTTATAGATTCCAATACTTTGCATGGTACTGAAGTTAGGCTAACTGGTCTATAATTACCAGGATCACTTTTTGTACCCTTTTTGAACAAAGCTGTGATGTATACATTCTTCCACTCTGTAGGTACTATTTCCCTTTCCAGTGATTTATTAAACAATATGCTGAGTGGAACAGATAGTTCTTTACTCAATTTTTTTAAAATCCTCGGATGAATATTATCAGGTCCTTGACGGCTTGAGCCTTATTTACATAAAATTTAACTTCTTTAACTTATTTTCAACTGCCTCAGGTGTAGCTACCAAATCTGTTATTGTTTTGCCATCTGACCAATTTGCTATATCTATATTTATAGATGGTAGATTTTCTAAATTTTCTTTTGTAAATACACTAGCAAAAGATTTGTTTAACTTTAAGGTATTTGCTTTATCAATGTCGGATAATGCAGTGTCACCATCAGCCTTAGTCAATGGGCTAATACCTGCTTTTACTTTGCACTTTGATTGCACATATTTCCAAAATCTTTTAGGGTTAAACTTAGTCTTTTGCTATGTTTTTTTCATATTCTTTCTTTACACGTTTAATTTCTTTGGTACGACTGTTTCTTATCGCGATATAATGAAGATAGTCTTCCCCCACTTTAGTTTCTAAAAACCTCTTAAAAAGATAATACTTCTTTTTTTATTCATCTCCAAACTTTTTTGTTAATCCATAGTGGTTTAATTTTTACATTATCACTGGTTTTTATTTTTGGTATATTTTGTTCCATGGAAAGTAGGATTTTATTTTTTATTGTGTTCCAAGTCTTATCAACATCCATGGAATTTAAAACTGTCCCATCTTCCTGACTCAGTTCTTGTTTAGGAAACGGCTAGTTAAAAGAATGGCATTACAAATAACTTGTCATTGGAAGAGTAACAAAATATGTATGATCAATGATTCACATTTTCTGAACCCCCAATAGGACACAGTGTCCTGGACATAGAAAATTAATAGGACACAGTGTCCTGGCTATGAAAAAAAATAGGACACCATTTTTTCGCAAAGAAACAAGTGTTTATTTAAAATAAGTCCAGTAATGCACAACTCTGATATATACCATAAAGCATTTGCAACAAAAATTACTAATTTTTAGTAATTACATCTTAAACAAACACAAATGAAATCATCAACAAACAGTTATTGTAAGTTAATACTGAAGTCGCACCTTGCTTCAAAATCAGTATAAAAAAAACCCCAACCCAAAACAACACTTGGCACAATCTGGCAATCACATTTGAACATAGTGATACTGAACAGTGAATGAATTTTAATAACGAAAACTAAGTAGCATCTTGCTATAAAATAAGATCTGACTGAGAAAACTTGGCACATTCTGGCAATTTTGAATAATATCTGTTAAGTCTTAAACAACACAAGTCCCCGATAACGTGCGAAGCTAAAAATAGCACACTCGCGGAGCGCTGGGCGATGGCTGACACTGTGATAGGCTGTCCACTGTCACTGTGTCACCGGGCGTGTCAGCGACTACAAGGGCCTCGCACAGCCAGCGCTGCTGTTCAACGCGCTCGATAAAACACACTTGGCGTGTCCGCGACTTCCATGTAATAATCGGACACGGGTCCGCTTGGATAGCATATCAATCGGACAGCGGGTCCGCTCAGAAGCAAAACAATCGGTCATTTCAAATTTCAATCGGTCAATGTCTGGAGTCCGAGGGAAATGTGAAACACTGTATGATCATTTCTCTCCTGGTCAGACCACAAGAGATGTTGTTGAAGTAGTCTTCATACGAATCTCTGTTTAATGTAGGCTAATTCTGTCGTATATCAGGTTTGATTTATTGGCCCCAGTGCATTTCTTTTCAGTATTTCATAGTTTTACTCTGGAGTCTTAGGCAGATGGATGTATAGATTAGCAGTAGCAAGTCTGAAAAATGGCTTTAGCTTATAACTTTATATCTGCCATCACAGAATAACATATCACATTATCAATTGTGTGTATAACTATAAATGCATGTGTTTGTGTGCATTTGTGCATGTGTGTCACTGTGTATTTGTCTTTGTTTGTTTGTGTGTGTTTGTGTGTGCATTATGTGTGTGTGTGAGCGCACATGCGTGTGCATGTCAGAGACCAAAAGAGAGTGTGTGAGAGAGAGAGAGAGAGAGAGAGAGAGAGAGTAGTGTGTGTGTATCACTGTATGTGAGAGAGAGTGAGCACGTGTGTGTGTGTGAGAGAGAGTGTGTGTGTGTGTGTGTGTGTGAGACTGAGAGAGAGAGAGAGAGAGAGAGTGCATGTGTGTGTATGTGCTTTACAAGAATTATTTGTAAAAAAAATTGTAGCAAAAAAAAAAAAAGAAAAGAAAAAGAAAAGAAAGAAAGAAAGAAAGAAAACAATTCAGTGAAAAATGTCGGTGTGGTGTGTGTGTGTGTGTGTGTGTGTGTGTGTTTTGGATTGGTTATCTGTCTGTCTATGATACTAGTTATGATAGTAAAAATATGTTTTGTATTTTCAGAGGGACTACAGAAGTTGAAGGAGAAAGCCAAGAAGAGGAAGGGGCGAGGATTTGATGGAGGTAAGTGGTATGGCTGCTGGCATGACCCAAACATCCAGTCAGACTTTAGAAATGTTGACATTTTTGCCCTTTTTATTTCAGTAGACTGGAGTAGTACATGAGCAGCAAATCAACACATGCTGTTTGTGATAGGCCTCCCTCGGTCATGGCTGACCATGGACAAAGTACATCCATTCTAATGTCTAGATGGGCTGTCTGCTTGGTCCAAGCAGCGTCACCTGTGACTGTAGGGACCAATGCGAGAGAGGCAGTCTCTGTTGCAGTGTTCGCATGTGTATGCTGATGCTGGTCTGTTGGCTGTCATCACTTTTCTGCGAACTCGCTTTTCTGCTGCAGCAGCTGATAGTTTGTCCTCACCAATCCGCAGTTTGTTTCTTGAGAGTGGTTCTCCAGCTGTTGCGGTCGTCTGCGAGGTCCTCCCAGGACTCGTGTTGATCTCCAGCGCATTCATGTCACGTTTGCAAACACCTTTGTATCTCAGCTGTGGGCGGCCAATGTTTCTCTGCCCTGTGGCAAGCTCACCATCTTTTACATGCTGTTATAATTATACATTAGTTATATCTTGTGTTCATCTGGCTTTGGACCAGTGAGAAAAGGAATTAAGTGATGTGATGGGGCCTTGTTGATGTTGTTGATGAAGAGCTCAGCTGGCCCATACGACCACTAGAATTGAAACTCAGATATGGAGTTTATTTACACATACTTTACTGTTCCTAAACCAAACTTGGTGTATTTGACCACTAGAATTGAAACTCAGATATGGAGTTTACTTACACATACTGTACCCAAACCAAACTTGGTGTATTTGACCACTAAAACTGAAACACAAACATGGAGTTTCTTATACCTTACTGTGACCCAAGCAAAACTTGGTAGACATAACCACTAGAACTGAAACTCAAACATGGAGTTTATTTACACATCTTTTACTGTAACCAAACAGAACTTGGTGTATATGACCACTAGAACTGAAACTCAAACATGGAGTTTATTTAACACACCTTACTATGCCCAAGCAAAGCTCAGTGCATACAACCACTAGAATTGAAACAAACATGGAACATAGAGTTTATTTACACATCTTTTGCTGTACCCAAACAAAACTTGATGCATATGACCACTAGAAGTGAAACTCAAATATGGAGTTTACTTACACATACTTTACTGTTCCCAAGCAGAACTTGGTGCCGATGACCACTAGAATTGAAACTTGGACATTGAGTTTATTGACACATACTATACTGTGACTCATGAGTATAAACACTCTGCAGCTTGTTACTGTTCCTGCCTTGTAGAAAAAAGTGCTGTGCTGATAGTCATACTGGCAGGAAGCTGTCCTTTGTGCTTGTGCTTTATCTTCCTCTTTCTAGAGCAGCCATCTTTTCCTTGGCCTCATCTCCAGACAGTGCCTGAGTATTTTTTGTTTTGTGCTGAACTGTATGAGCCAGAAATACACAAAAACAGAGTCAAATTTTGTTGTTGATAAAACAAATCAAGACAGGTGCAAATGTTCGGCCATCTGGCCTTTGTCAAGCACATACAATAGACAGTGAACAGTTAGTGCATGAAACTTTATGGGGAAATCCGTAGATAATTTCCTTGACATGGTGGTGAGCAAAAGTGCTTTACATTATTACAAAAGCCAGTTGACTGAAAATTTACACCTGCCATATTTTTGTTTTGTTTTGATTTTTGTATTTTTGTGGTTCCTACTTCGATAAACACTGGCATTCAGCTTGATTCAGCGTCCATTGCAAGTTGTTTGCACTGACCCTGTGCCTGCACATGAATTCTTCCAAGGAGAAAGCTTACACTGTGAGGTTAGGCGGCAAGGCTCGCTTGAAATGTGTAGATTTGTCTCCCTTCATTGCCCAGTCCTGTCCCTTCTTTGTTGCAATGTTTGACCCCCAGCTCTTCTGGCTCCCTGCTTTCCTTGCCTGTCTGTCTGCCTGTCTGTCTGCCTGTCTGTCTGTCTGTTCTGTCTGTCTGTCTGTCTGTCCAGGTTCCATCTGTTCCTGTAGCGGCTGCCTTCCCAGCAGTGCAGGTGTCTTGAATTGGGACTCAGTTGATACATGCATACATTGGACAGTCCTGGGATTCCTCTTCCTCTGCTGAGAGTACAGAGTCTGTCATATAATAATAATTACAATATTTATATAGCGCAAAATCTTGATAAAATCAAATCTAAGCGCTGAAGCAGACACCACACGCAAGCACGCACGCACGCACCAGCAGCACGCACGCACGCACGCACGACACACACACACACACACACACACACACACACACACGCATGACTATGAATGGAGAGAAAGAATAAAAGCAATAAAAGCAATGTGGAAAATTATAGAGAGCATAGCATATACAATTATATATTATAACCATGTGATTCCCTCCGAGCGGAGACAGGCTGCAGAGGGGGGGGTTGAGTGAGGTTAGGATTTTATGCGAGAGGAGAAAAGGTGAGTTTTGAGAGCGGACTTGAAGGAGACAAAAGTAGGTTGCTGACGGACTGAGAGAGGAAGTTTGTTCCAGGAGAGTGGACCAGAAACAGAGAAGGCTCGTGGACCATAGGTATTGAGCTTAGTGCGTGGAAAGCGAAAAGTCAGAGGATCATATCTACTTCGTTAGCAAACACAACGCCTGAAAATTTGGTGAGGGGTTTATCGCCTGTCAGTATTGACAGCCGGGCCTAGGCCCACGTCAGCCAAGTGGACAGTTCAGCGTATGCTACTGTGCCTGGTGTGGCTCAGCTGTTCAGTGCATATATATTGTGATCTATCCATTAAAGTGCCCTGAGGAAGGTTGAAAAGCCAAAAGCTCGGACTTGTATCGGAGTACTTGTTGTTTTATCTTTTTTACCTGAATGATTTTACACTATATATATATATATATATATATATATATATATATATATATATATATAATATATATATATATATAATATATATATATGTGTGTGTGTGTGTGTGTGTGTGTGTGTGTGTATGTGTGTGTGTGTGTGTGTGTATCCCCCTTGCCTCTCCCTGTTGTGATTACTGGGTGTGCTTTATCAGGTCTTTCTGTCATTGCTGTGTTTTGAGCATGGCTTACTCGTCCTGACCCACCCCATCCCCCACCCCCAAAGCTGCTTGGTTTTGGGTGACCCTCTCACTTGGCCAACAGCAAACCTTGTGGTGGGGGTCACCTGAATGCTCCAGTGTGGGACATATCACTTGGGTGACCCTCGCACCTGGCTAACAGTGGACACTGTGATTGGGGTCACCTGAATGCTCCAGTGTGGGACATATCACTTGGGTAGCCCTCTCACCTGGCTAACAGTGGACACTGTGGTGGGGGTCACTTGAAATGCTTCAGTGTGGGACATATCACTTGGGTAGCCCTCTCACCTGGCTAACAGTGGACACTGTGGTGGGGTTCACTTGAAATGCTCCAGTGTGGGACATATCACTTGGGTAGCTCTCTCACCTGGCTAACAGTGGACACTGTGATGGGGGTCACTTGAAATGCTCCAGTGTGGGACATATCACTTGGGTAGCCCTCTCACCTGGCTAACAGCAAACCCTGTGGTGGGGGTCACCTGAGTGCTCCAGTGTGGGACATATCACTTGGGTGACCCTCTCACCTGGCTAACACTACCAGTGGACACTGTGATTGGGGTCACCTGAATGCTCCAGTGTGGGACATACCGGCCCTCTTTCAGTTTGTGGCACAGCACCTCATGGCTCTTCTGCAACCACAGGTCTGGAACCAGGGACCCCTCTGCCCTCATCCCTTCCTGCCTTTGGTCCCACATCCTCATTGTAGGGGTTCAGGGACCATCTGATACACCTCGCCTCTCCACTAACTTGGCACCTGTGAGTCGAATCCTGTTTCTTCAGGTGTGGAAGGAATGAACTCGCATCCTCCCCGTATTGCCCCCTTGGCCTTAGTCGATGCAGCAGGCAAAAATCCTGGTCTAAACTTGAACACCAAGAAAACAAAAATGCTACATATCAAAGGCAAAGACACTGAACACAGTCATGGTATCACAATTAACAAAAGTTCCTTTAGAAAATGTTAAGGATTTCAAATATCTTGGCTGTGTAAAAACTGATGATGGAACCTGCTCCAAAGACATCAAAATAAGGATCGGAATGGCAAAGCAAAAAATGGTCCAACTCAACAACATCTGGAAAGACAGAGGCACACCAAATGGCCTGAAAGTTAGACTTCTAAAATGTTTGATCTGGCCAGTCATGATTTATGGCCGCGAAGCCTGGACTCTGAGAAAAACTGATTGCAGATGAATCAAGGCAGCAGAGATGTGGTTTTACAGGAGACTCATACATGTCACGTCACGTCACGTCACGTCACGAGACATGAAGACACTTGAAATCAACACTGAGTCCTGGGTGGACCTCACAGATGACCGCAACAGCTGGAGAACCACTCTCAAGAAACAGCTGCGGATTGGTGAGGACAAACTGTCAGCAGCTGCTGCAGCAGAAAAGCAAGTTCGCAGAAAAGGGATGACAGCCAACAGACCAGCATCAGCATACACATGCGACCACTGTGACAGAGACTGCCTCTCTCGCATTGGTCTCTACAATCACAGGCGACGCTGCTTGGACCAAGCAGACAGCCCATCTAGACATTAGAACGGATGTACTTTGTCCATAGTCAGCCATGACCGAGGGAGGCCTACTACTACTACTAGTACTACTACATGTCAAGTGGACAGACAGACAGAACTAATGAAGTGTCCTGGAAGAACTTGATACCACCAGAAAACTACTAGCAGACATTAACAAGAGAATCTTGACTAAAATACATTGGTCTTGTGTCACACAATAAGACACAGACCTCATGGCAACCATCTTTCAAGGAAAAACGCAAGCAAAAAGGAAGAAAGGCAGATTTCCAGTCTCATACATCGAGAACATAACCAACATCAGTGGCCTAAATATTCAAGAAATTGTCCACAAAAGTCAAGACAGATCGGCCTGGAGGGAGATGAATGAATGTGTGTGTGTGTTCGTGCTTGTGCATACATGTATCTTGTAACAATGTTGGGGTGTGTGTCTATACAGAGGGCCCCACACGTGGAGAAGTGGAACAGTATGAAGTGATGGACGTTGATGAGGAAGCCCCTGGCACCGATGGACCTGGACCTCAGAGATGTCAGTCAATCTTGTTTGGATTTTACTACAGTACTCTCTGTCTCTGTATCTCTCTGTCTTACTGTCACACTCACAATCTCTCTGTCTGTCTCGCTCTTTTGTTGTCCATCATTTATCTGTCTCAGTGAGTGACTTTCTCAGGATTTTTTTTAACCTTTTGACTACTGCACCCTGTCCACCAACTGCAAAGACTTAACCCTTTGACTCTCTTGCCCAGGATGAGGGAGTCAAAAGGTTTAAGTTTTTACTTTGCTAGCATTATTGACAATGCAGGAAGCTGGTGGATTAGATGAGGGAGTCAAAAACTCTTTTGTCTCTCTCTAACTCTAAGTCTCTCTTTCTCTCAGTTTCTCTCTCTATCTTTGTCTGTCTGTCTGTCAGTCTCTCTCTCTCTCTCTCCCCTCTCTCTCTCTCTCTCCCTCCCCTCTCTCTCTCTCCCCCTCTCTCTCTCTTCTCCCCCTCCCTTCTTCCTATTCTCATTCTCTCCATCCCTCCTTGTCTCTCACTCTGTCTCTTTTATTGGATAGTGGTAACTGGTATTAAGTTGTAAAATTGTATATTTGCCTTCGTGAAGAGCTATTGCTGAAAAGTGTATGCTCATAAGTAATAGTATAGTAATAAATCTTGTTACAACAAAAAGCACATATTGTGGAGTTCAAAAGTATAACTATAATGAACCTGCCTACATTGAATATCGGGAAGAACATAACTTTTATTTACCCTGCCCACTGCCTTCTCTTGCCCTCCTTTGAAATACTGTATGGAACGAAAACAGTCTGTGGGACATAACGAATCCTTCCATGTATGAACAAAGTGTTGTTGCCCAAATGTCCAGTTTGCTATGTGATATGTTGCCTTCACAACAAGCAAGCTTTCAGGACTGGTACTGCAGTTCAGCATTGTATTCTGTGTGTATAGCAAGCGATCAGAGTAACATGATGCCAGCAGCAGTGTGTGTGTACCGTGTGTGTGTGTTCAACATACACTTCAATTGATTGAGCTGTAAAACTGACAGATTAATTTAACAACATAATGACAACGTGTGAAACAGGGAATGTTGTGAACAGCATCAGAATTCCACCAGCAAGGCAACAAACAGTCAGTGCTGTGTAAGGTCACTGATCTGTCTTACTTGAAGCCACTGCAAACTATTGCCATAATGAAAACATGTCCATCTCCATAATGAAAACATATCCGTCTCCCTTGAATTTCTTTGTAGGTAGATTCCATTGTACATGGGTATTAACCATTTGGCTCCCGCATCCTATCCACCAGCTTGCTGCAAGAAGATTGTGGATCGGGTGAGGGAGTCAGAGGATCAGTTTTTTGTTTTGTTAGCATGGCAGACAATGCAGGATGCCGGTGGACAGGTTGTTAGCATGGCAGACAATGCGGGATGCCGGTGGACAGGTTGTTAGCGTGGCTGACAATGCAGGATGCCGGTGGACAGGTTGTAGCATGGCAGACAATGCAGGATGCCGGTGGACAGGTTGTTAGCGTGGCTGACAATGCAGGATGCCGGTGGACAGGTTGTTAGCATGGCAGACAATGCAGGATGCCGGTGGACAGGTTGTTAGCGTGGCTGACAATGCAGGATGCCGGTGGACAGGTTGTTAGCATGGCAGACAATGCAGGATGCCGGTGGACAGGTTGTTAGCGTGGCTGACAATGCAGGATGCCGGTGGACAGGTTGTTAGCATGGCTGACATAGTGACAATGCAGGATGCCGGTGGACAGGTTGTTAGCATGGCAGACAATGCAGGATGCCGGTGGACAGGTTGTTAGCTTGGCTGACAATGAAGGATGCCGGTGGACAGGTTGTTAGCATGGCTGACAATGCAGGATGCCGGTGGACAGGTTGTTAGCATGGCTGACATAGTGACAATGCAGGATGCCAGTGGACAGGTTGTTAGCTTGGCTGACAATGCAGGATGCCGGTGGACAGGTTGTTAGCATGGCTGACATAGTGACAATGCAGGATGCCGGTGGACAGGTTGTTAGCATGGCTGACATAGTGACAATGCAGGATGCCAGTGGACAGGTTGTTAGCATGGCTGACAATGCAGGATGCCGGTTGACAGGTTGTTAGCATGGCTGACATAGTGACAATGCAGGATGCCGGTGGACAGGTTGTTAGCATGGCTGACATAGTCAATAGTGACAATGCAGAATACTGGTGGACAGGTTGTTAGCATGGCTGACATAGTGACAATGCAGGATGCCAGTGGACAGGTTGTTAGCATGGCTGACAATGCAGGATGCTGGTGGACAGATTGTTAGCATGGCTGACATAGTGACAATGCAGGATGCCGGTGGACAGGTTGTTAGCATGGCTGACAATGCAGGATGCCGGTTGACAGGTTGTTAGCATGGCTGACATAGTGACAATGCAGGATGCCGGTGGACAGGTTGTTAGCATGGCTGACAATGCAGGATGCCGGTGGACAGGTTGTTAGCATGGCTGACAATGCAGGATGCCGGTGGACAGGTTGTTAGCATGGCTGACATAGTGACAATGCAGAATGCTGGTGGACAGGTTGTTAGCATGGCTGACATAGTGACAATGCAGGATGCCGGTGGACAGGTTGTTAGCATGACTGACATAGTGACAATGCAGGATGCCGGTGGACAGGTTGTTAGCATGACTGACATAGTGACAATGCAGGATGCCGGTGGACAGGTTGTTAGCATGGCTGACATAGTGACAATGCAGGATGCCGGTGGACAGGTTGTTAGCATGGCTGACATAGTCAATAGTGACAATGCAGAATGCCGGTGGACAGGTTGTTAGCATGACTGACATAGTGACAATGCAGGATGCCGGTGGACAGGTTGTTAGCATGACTGACATAGTGACAATGCAGGATGCCGGTGGACAGGTTGTTAGCATGGCTGACATAGTGACAATGCAGGATGCCAGTTGACAGGTTGTTAGCATGGCTGACATAGTCATGATAGTGACAATGCAGGATGCCGGTGGACAGGTTGTTAGCATGGCTGACATAGTGACAATGCAGGATGCCGGTGGACAGGTTGTTAGCATGGCTGACATAGTGACAATGCAGGATGCCGGTGGACAGGGAGCAGGAGTCAGTGGGTAAATAACAGTTTTGCTTGGCATAATTCCGTCATGATTCTGGATCTGGCTTTGTTGTGTTTAGTGACTGTGTGATTTGTGATCATATGTATCACAACAATCAGGACTTTCTGGTAAGCTAGGTGATTTAATACTATTTCTTTTACACTGTTGAGTGTCAGTTGAAGTAGTTCAGATGCTGAAGATACAGGAGGAGGATTGACTACTTCCTCTGTAAACAGTCCTCCCCTCCCACCCATAGAACCAGTAATCCACTTGCCTTTCACCATCAGAGTATGCCATTTGAAAGGGGGGAAAACAACTGATCAAGTTTGGGATGTTCTTAGTATTGATCTATGGATATGGGATCAGATCAAAGAAGTTAGTGCCCAGTTTTCTTTGTCCCATGGCTTGCCTTAACAAAAAAAAGATCTGTTTCTCATTGAGAAGTTTTAGTTCATAATGTACAGCTGTGTTTTAAAACAAGTTTTCAGTCTAATGAAATGAAAACTATTTTTACATGCTGACATCAAGAATGTCCACTAGTCTGTCAACATTAACATAGTAAGAAGTAATTTTGTCTCATATCCAAAGCACAGGATTTCATGGTTTTCTAAGAATTTTCGTAAAGATCTTGAAACTGGTCTTTGCACATCATCATCAACGGGTACATGTTGTATCATCTACATCAAGATGATGCATTGCTACAGCCTACAGGGTGACGCATGTGAACTTCTACATGCACGTGGTACATGTTATTTATCTGTAAGTGGATAATTGGGTTTCACCTTTCATCCTGTGACATGTAATTGTTGGCACACTGCGTAGTGAACATGTTGACTGTTGGCATGTTGTGTAGTGAACATGTTGACTGTTGGCACACTGTGTTGTGAACATGTTGACTGTTGGCACACTGTTGTGAACATGTTGACTGTTGGCACACTGCGTAGTGAACATGTTGACTGTTGGTATGTTGTGTAGTGAACATGTTGACTGTTGGCATGTTTGTTGTGAACATGTTGACTGTTGGCATGTTGTGTTGTGAACATGTTGACTGTTGGTATGTTGTGTAGTGAACATGTTGACTGCTGGTATGTTGTGTTGTGAACATGTTGACTGTTGG
>JAPXFY010000016.1:1847447-1919947 GCA_030674185.1 Monoplex corrugatus
TGAGAGGAACGAGATTTTCTGAAGATGAGCCTAGCAGCATTGTTTTGAACTTTTTGAACCTTTTGAATGAGAGAGAAAGGACAGCCCGAGAGGAGGGAGTTGCAGTAGTCGAGACGAGAGAGAACAAAGGCACAGAGGAGAGTTTTGGTGGCTTCGACAGAGAGGATATTGCGAATAGAAATTCTGCGTATCTCAAGATAGCATAATCTGCAAACATTCTGGACGTGTTTTTCAAAGGACAGGGTGTTATCAAGAGTGACTCCAAGATTGCGGACAGTGGAAGATAGTGGAATGTCAGATCCAAGCAGAGAGACAGACAGAGGAAGGGAAGAACACTTAGCCAATGTGGTGGGAGAGATAAGGCTAAGTTCAGTTTTAATGGGGTTGAGTTGAAGTTTGTTTACAGTCATCCAGGAGTGAACATCAGAAATGCAGCCTTGGGTTTGTCTGATTATAGAGGGCAGTTGTGGGAGGGAACCAGAAGTATAGAGTTGGTTGTCATCAGAAAAGCTATGATGGGACATAGAGTGAAGTCGCATAATTTCAGAGAGGGGTTGTGTGTACAGCACAAATAGGATGGGACCTAAAACAGAGCCTTGGGGCACACCAAACTGGAGGGTAGCGGGTGCAGAGGATGAACAACAGACAGAGACTGTTTGAGTGCGATTGGAGAGGTAGGACTGGAACCAAGACAGAGCGATGTCAGAGATACCGAACACTTTATGGAGACGTGTGAGCATGATAGAATGATCGATGGTGTCGAATGCAGCCGAGAGATCAAGGAGAGATAGAAGAGAGATTTGATTTTGATCAAGAGCAGTCAGAATATCATTTGCAATTTTTACAAGAGCAGTTTCAGGGCTGTGTCCAGTGCGATAAGCCGACTGATAAGGGTAAGAGAGGTTGTTGGCGGTGATATGATCAGTAGATCTGTGCAGAACAAATTTTTTCAAGGACTTTGGATAAGAAAGGTAGGTTGGAAACAGGTCGATAGTTTTTGAGGTTATTGGGGTCAAGACTAGGTTTCTTTAAAAGAGGTCTGACCAGGGCAGATTTGAAGGAAGTGGGAAAGATACCAGATGACAGGGAATTGTTGATGACAGTTGTGAAGTGAGGGAGCAAAGTGTCAGAATGGCGGATTACATTGCGGATAGTAGTTTCAGAAGCAGGCTGAAAAGAAATAAGTGGTGTGCCTTGAAACAGAGGGTCGGGAATAGGAGGTTGAGAGATGGGCTGGGAGTCAAGACTGGAACGGATGGACCTAATTTTATCAATGAAAAAATCTGAAAAATGTTGTGCTAGACGGGCAGGGGGAAAGCATGATGGGAGAGGAGATTTATCTGATTTGCCAAGGAGGGTATTAGTAACGGAATATAGCTGTTTGATGTAGAACATGCAATAATTTTCGCATTGTAAAAGGCAGACTTAGCAGAGTCAACTATAGCATTGACAGTTTTGTTGGCAGCCTGAAAAATCTGTTTATTGATAGTAATGCTGTTCTTCAGCCACCGTCTTTCAGCACGACGGCGTTCACGCTTGGCCTTAAGAAGATCAGGGCCAACGGCAGAAAACCAGGGCGATGGTGGTCTCTGGGATACTCTACGTCTGGTGGCGGGGGCGTGCATGTCCAGCAGATCACCAATAGTCCGATTGAGGTCGTCAGCAGAGGCTGGAGGACAGGACTGAAGAGCGGCCAGGAGATCTTCGTTGAAGACGACGGTGTTGATATCAACTAGTTTTCTGACCATGACATAGGTAGTTTGGGGTGGAGGCTTGGTCATTGAAAGTTGGCGAGGATACAGACATGATCCGAAGGAAGAGTATAATCAATTTCAATGGATTTGATGAAGGACTGGTCAGTTCTATGAACAACCCAATCGAGGATGTTGCCTTTTTCGTGGGTTGGAGTGTCGATAGATTGGGTCAAGCCAAAGGAGTTCAAAGAGCTTATCAGTTTAGCAGTGTGGGTCTGGTTAGGTTCATTATAATGAAAATTAAAGTCTCCTGCAATGATGAAACAGCCTTTCAAGGTGTTACAGTAGGCAAGGAGGTCTGGAAACTCTTCTACAAACACATGGTTTTTAAGCTGGTTCTTTGGGCTGGGTGGTGGACGGTAGAGGAACAGCAGATGGAAAGTCTGGTGGGGTAGAGTGAGGGAGAGCTGGACAATTTCAAAAGTAGAGTGTTTGAATTTAAAGTCAGTCTTGGTAGTAATTCGGGGCAGGAGGGACTCGGCAACAACAAAAGCGATGCCGCCGCCGAGACCAGTTTTGCGAGCGAACGAGAGTGTACGGTGACCGGGAGGAGCAAGATCCCTCTCCTTGGGTTCATCCCCGACAGGCTGAAACCAGGTTTCATTGACGGCGAAAATATCGACGACGTGGTCATGGATGAAGTAGTTGATCGCGGATCTCTTCTCGTGTCTGGTACCGAGGGCCTGAGCATTGAACAGTGCAAGAGTCAATGAGTCAGTGCGTAGTTTCTTTTTGCCGGCTGTGAGAGGAATGAGGTTATCAGGGTTGGAGCACAGCGGTCTGGGGGACGGATGGGTATTATAGACAGGAACAGAAGGCAGACCACTGCTGCCATGACGCTGATGTACATCAGTGACCACTGGAATCGTACGTCTCTTGCGCATTCCACCACGACATGATCGACGACGGGGGAGATTTCGGCCGATTTTCAGCGATCTCAAGTGTTCAACCAGGTCAGGTCAAGGATCGAGTCGGGGGGCAACATGACAGCAAGCAGTCCTGATTGTACTGCACACGAGTGGAAGAATGTGTAGACACAACAGCTGGTTGTGAAGCGGGGCGTGATGAGGCAGACGCACGCAGTGCGAGAGAGACAAGCGGGGAGGGTGCACTGCACTGGTGAGAAACATGGCGGGCTGAGTTGAAAATTCAAGTGGAGTAGGAGAGATAAAATGCACAAAGAAAACAGTACCTTGGCTTGCAGCGAAGCATTCATAAATCACCACATACTGAAACAGGAACATTCACAAACACAATCACTTGCTTTTAGCCATCAACAATCGATATAACTCCGTGCACACACACAAATAATCGCAGCGAGGTAGCCGTGCCTGTGAGGCGGCTGAACCTTGACCTTGACCTGTTGTGTAGTGAACATGTTGACTGTTGGCATGTTGTGTTGTGAACATGTTGACTGTTGGCATGTTGTGTTGTGAACATGTTGACTGTTGGCATGTTGTGTTGTGAACATGTTGACTGTTGGCATGTTGTGTTGTGAACATGTTGACTGTTGGCGTGTTGTGTTGTGAACATGTTGACTGTTGGCATGTTGTGTAGTGAACATGTTGACTGTTGGCATGTTGTGTTGTGAACATGTTGACTGTTGGCATGTTGTGTACTGAACATGTTGACTGTTGGCATGTTGTGTTGTGAACATGTTGGCATGTTGTGTTGTGAACATGTTGACTGTTGGCATGTTGTGTTGTGAACATGTTGACTGTTGGCATGTTGTGTACTGAACATGTTGACTGTTGGCATGTTGTGTATGACAGCGGTGGAGGGTTGGATCCTGTTTGTGACCAGCGTGCATGAAGAAGCCCAGGAAGAGGACTGTGAGAGATGCCTTTGGAGAGTACGGAGACATCAAGAACCTACACCTCAACCTGGACAGACGCACAGGATTTCTTAAGGTCAGTTTTCATTATTGTTAGTATTAGCGATTGAATCAGTTTGATGTTAGCCATACTTCTGTTGGGCCTTTAAATCTGCCCGGTAAATTAATACTAATTTTGCTTCCCACAATTCCGTCAGGAATCTGGATCGTGCGGAAGAACATGAGAGTTTGCCATTCACGCAAGAGCTTTGGTTTGAGGCAGACATGCGGCGCTTATCTTTCTTTCCCGACTTTATTCGCCCTTCACCAACTGGCTTTGTTGTGTTTAATGACTGTGATTTGTGATCGTACATTTCACAATTTTCTGGACTTCACCAGTTCATGGTAAGCTAGGTGATTTAATACTTTATTTTTTTTTTACACTGTTGACTGGCTGGTGGAAATGGTTCTGTACAGGCAGGTGTAGTTTTGAACTTACAGCAACCCATTGTGGCTCTGAGTTTATTTAATTTACAGTCGCCCAAACTCAACTTTTTAATAAGTCATGTCGGCTAGTAATGTAGCCCCACTGCCTCCTTTTGTAGTCTGATTGGCTACTTGCATAGTCTCATTGACTGTCTACAGTCTCATTTGCTGCTTTGCAGTGAATGGTCATTCTAACGTTGTCCGATTGTATGGAACTATTTTTCCCAGCTATCGTCACGGGTAAAATGGTGGACGGAGAACCGGTCGATATTCGGAAGACAAACTAAAACCAGATCTGACACTCTTTCGACCTGGGACGAAATGAAGAGAAAAGGAGAGACTATTAAGGTTCACAGCCTGCTACACTGATAAATTTCAAGACACTATATTGATGTTATGAGCAAAAACAGACAAACTACAAACAAACTGTTCCCGCATGGAAGGCCAAGACAATGACGGCATCACAATCGGGACGCAATGAAGACAGACAGTGTGACAGGGACGCAAGTCATTCCAAGAAAAAGACTGCTTGGTTTCTGATATCATGAACGATGATGACTCTTTACCGGCTGGTGGAAGTAGTTCTGTGCAAGCAGGTGTGGTGTTGAATTGACCAGCGACCCCTTTGTGGCTATAACTCATGGTTGCTCACACTCGACTTTTTAAAGTCCTGGTAACTACGATTGCAGCCCCACTGGCTACTTTTGTCATCTCATTGGTTACTTATGTAGTCCCATTTGGCTACTTGTGTAGTCCCATTTGGCTACTTGTGTAGTCTCATTTGGCTACTTGTGTAGTCCCATTTGGCTACTTGTGTAGTCTCATTTGGCTGCTTGTGTAGTCTCATTTGGCTACTTGTGTAGTCCATTTGGCTACTTGTGTAGTCTCATTTGGCTATTTGTGTAGTCTCATTTGGCTACTTGTGTAGTCCCATTTGGCTACTTGTGTAGTCTCATTTGGCTGCTTGTGTAGTCTCATTTGGCTACTTGCGTAGTCTCATTTGGCTATTTGTGCAGTCTCATTAATTTTGGCTACTTGTGTAGTCTCATTTGGCTACTTGCGTAGTTTCATTTGGCTACTTGGTAGTCTCATTTGGCTACTTGTGTAGTCTCATTTGGCTACTTGTGTAGTCTCATTAATTTTGGCTACTTGTGTAGTCCCATTTGGCTACTTGTGTAGTCCCATTTGGCTGCTTGTGTAGTCTCATTTGGCTACTTGTGTAGTCCCATTTCGCTACTTGTGTAGTCTCATTTGGCTACTTGCGTAGTCTGATTTGGCTACTTGCGTAGTCTCATTTGGCTACTTGTGTAGTCTCATTTGGCTACTTGCGTAGTCTCATTTGGCTACTTGTGTAGTCTAATTTTGGCTACTTGTTGTCTCATTGGCTACTGCGTCTCATTTGGCTACTTGTGTAGTCTCATTTGGCTACTTGGGTAGTCTAATTTTGGCTACTTGTGTAGTCTCATTTGGCTACTTGCGTAGTTTCATTTGGCTACTTGTGCAGTCTCATTTGGCTACTTGTGCGGTCTCATTTGGCTACTTGTGCGGTCTCATTTGGCTACTTGGGTAGTCTCATAGTCTCATTTGCTGTCCAGTCTCATATACTGCTTTGCAGTAAAGAGTCGTTCTACCATAGTTTGGTTGCATGGAGCCGCTTTTTTTCCAGGTTGTCATAAATAAATATGAAGGGGTTTGAACACATACTGCCAGCCACTAAAGACCAAACTGACTAAACCAGTCCCAGCACCAGTTCCATCAGATGCTGAAGATGCAGGAGAAGGAGTAACTACTTCCTCTGTAAACAACCCTCCCCACCCACCCATTGAACCAGTAATCCACCTGCCTTTCACCATCAGAGTATGCCAAAGAGTTTATTAGGGGTGAAAACAGCTGATGAAGTTTGGGAAGTTATTAGTATTGATAAATGGATTTTGAATTGGATCAAAGAAGCTAGTGCCCAGTTCTCTTTGTCCCAAGTTAGTTTATGCCATAAAGGTTGTTTCCTGGTCTTTCCATTAAAAACAGTAAAGAAATTTGGGAATGAATGGTGATGAATTCTCACAAACAAGGTCCATATTTGTTGGCCTGCTTCCAATTGCAGTGGAAGGTCATTGACTCCACCTTACAAAGGCCTCATAGGGCTTAATGATTCTGGCTGAATGACGTTGCCAGTGAGAATTTTTTTATAGTTCATGGTTAGGAAAAGTTAATTTATTTGGGGTCTTTCAGGTGACACAATTTTGTTCTAGCCTCTTTCATATGATACACCACATTATAAAATGGATGTGTTGATATGATTTTCTGAAAACACCATTCAATTTGTGCATAGCTCACTATTCCACAGGTCAGGTGAGTGCTACTAGTTGCATAGAATGAAATTCTGTTGATCTGAATCATTCTCCTCCAGACCTCCAGTATACTGCTTAGTATACTGCTGATCTGTGATCTTTCTTCTCCCTCTTCACTGTGTTTATTTTGTATCTTTAGTGTCCAAGCTTATTCCAATGGTAGGCTGATAAAATACCAGGACAAAATATAGACTGGGTAAAACATAGTCTAGGCAGGGCCTCAGGACCTGGCCAGCTCATGGGTTTATGTGCAGGCTTAACTCACTCGCTTTGTACGATTTTGCCCCTTGCTGTTCCCCTGATACGCACCATTTGTATAGGTCATGAGGAATATTCTCGTACAAACAAATGAAAACAGAGTTTTGAAATTTGGTTGGTTGTATATTAAAAGATTCATCATCATCATCATCAGGTGCCCTGCCACTTGGCGTTGGCGACCATGGACTTCCAACCATCTCTATCTCTCGTTGCCCCCAGCATCTCCCCCACCCTACTCATCTCTATCTCTCGTTGCCCCCAGCATCTCCCCCACCCTCCTCATCCCCAGCCACTCTGCAAGTCTGTCCAGCATTCTCTCCCTGGGTCTACCTGGTGCTCTCTTTCCCTCCAGCTTTCCCGTTGTGACCAGGTGCTCCAAACCCCTTCCTCATAAAATGGCCTATAAATGTTGCTGTCTTTTCCTAATCTTCCTTATGAGTATCTACTTGTGTCTGCCTCCATCAAGACTGTCTCGTTTGTTTTCTTTGCTGTCCATGGAACTCTCAACATTCTTCTGAGAAACCACATCTCGGCTGCCTCAATCTTGCTCTGGCTTTGCTTGCTGACTGTCCATGCCTCGCATCCGTACAACAGTATTGGTTCTATATAACATTGAAGAACTCTCTTCCTAATGTTAACCCTTTGACTCCCGCACTCTATCCACCAACTGCAAAAACTTAACCCTTTGGTGAGGGAATCAAAGGGTTGCAGGAAGCTGGTGGACAGGGTGAGGGAATCGAAGGGTTGCAGGAAGCTGGTGGATAAGGTAAGGGAATCGAAGGGTTGCAGGAAACTAGTGGGTAGGGCGAGGGAATCGAAGGGTTAAGTTTCTGCTTTGCTAGCATGGTTGCTAATACAGGATGCTGGTGGACAGAGTACGGGAGTCAGAGGGTTAATTGATAGGCATTTGTTGGCAAGAATGCTTTGTCATCTTCTTGAATGCTGTTTTGGCGTGGCCGATTCTGCTGGCTATTTCTGATGCGCATCTGCCGTCTGATGAAATGATCGTTCCCAGGTATTTAAACTTATTAAGCTCTCTCAAGGTTGTGCCATTTGCTGTTATTTTGCATGAGGGGATTTCATGTTTTTTACTGATCACCATGACTTCAGTCTTCCTGCTGTTTAGTTCCAACCCCTTACCTTTGCTTTCTGTTTCTAGTATATTCACGAGGTTTTGTAGGTCCCTTTCACTTTCTGCAATTAGCACGGTGTCATCTGCGTATCGAATGTAATTTATCATTTTTCCTCCAACCTTTAATGCAGGGTCTTCTTCTAGGTTTGTCATGATATTTTCGCTGTAAAGTGGAAACAGATCTGGTGACAAAACACAACCCTGTCTGTCTCCTTTTTTGATGTTTGGAAAGAGCTTATATTGTTTTCTATTCTTATTGCAGCTGTTTGTTCCCAATACATATTTCTGATTATTCGTAGATCTTTTCCATCAACATTGAGTCTCTCCAGTTGGTTGATCAATTCTTCATGTCTTACCCGATCAAAAGCCTTGGTATAATCAATAAAACATAAATACAAATCCTTATTCAACTTGATTGACCTCTCTATGATAGTTCTTAGGATGTATATGGCATTAATAGTTCCTTTCCCTTCCACAAATCCACACTGTTCATCTGCTATTTCTCTTTTGATTCTATTCCTTGTCCTCATCATGATTATTGTTAACAGGATTTTTGTTACATGACTCATCAAACTGATTGTGCGATGGAGTTCACATTCCATAGCCCGTGTCTTCTTTGTAAGTGCAATGAAAATTGATTTTGACATATCTTTGGGGATTTTTCCAGTGTCGTAAATTTCATTTAGGAGGACTGTTATTTTTGTTATACCAAACTCCTCCAGGGCTTCAATCATCTCTGTGGTAATGTTGTCTGGTCCTGGGGCTTTTCCTGGTTTCATCTTTTTCAGTGCTGCTTTAACTTCATCTTTCATTATGGATGGTCCTTCAAAGTTCTTTCTTATAATGTGTTCTGCGTTTCTGTCATCTTCAAAAAGGTCTTTAATGTACTCTCCCCATCTGTCCAGTATTTTGTCTTTTTCCATGATAAGCGTGCCATCTTTCAATTTTAAGCACCCAGTTGATGTGCATGTATTTTTCCTGTGGACAATTTCTTCAATTCGTCTGTACATACCCTGAGGATCCATTTTGTGTCTGTCTTCTATCTCTTTGCATTTTGTGTTCAGCCAAGTTTCCTTAGCTTCATTGCACCTATTCCTGATTTCTTTGTTTATCTTTCTATATATCTCCTCGTTTCTCTTTGCCTTCCTCCTTTCCTCCATCAAGCCCAAAATTTCTTTAGTCGTCCAGTTCTTTTTTGCTTTTCCATCTGCCTCAGGGATTGCTTCATGGATGGACAGACAAAAATGTGGTCTGTTGTTGAACAAAATACTGACCTACTGTAGTCTGTTGTAGAACAAAATACTGACCTACTGTTGTCTGTTGTTGAACAAAATACTGACCTACTGTAGTCTGTTGTAGAACAAAATACTGACTTACTGTAGTCTGTTGTAGAACAAAATACTGACCTACTGTTGTCTGTTGTAGAACAAAATACTGACTTACTGTAGTCTGTTGTAGAACAACACACTGACCTACTGTTGTCTGTTGTAGAACAAAATACTGACTACTGTAGTCTGTTGTAGAACAAAATACTGACCTACTGTAGTCTGTTGTAGAACAAAAATACTGACTTACTGTTGTCTGTTGTAGAACAAAATACTGACTTACTGTTAGTCTGTTGTAGAACAAAATACTGACCTACTGTTGTCTGTTGTAGAACAAAATACTGACCTTACTGTAGTCTGTTGTAGAACAAAATACTGACTACTGTAGTCTGTTGTAGAACAAAATACTGACCTACTGTTGTCTGTTGTAGAACAAAATACTGACCTACTGTAGTCTGTTGTAGAACAAAATACTGACCTTACTGTAGTCTGTTGTAGAACAAAATACTGACTTACTGTAGTCTGTTGTAGAACAAAATACTGACTTACTGTTGTCTGTTGTAGAACAAAATACTGACTTACTGTAGTCTGTTGTAGAACAAAATACTGACCTACTGTTAGTCTGTTGTAGAACAAAATACTGACTACTGTAGTCTGTTGTAGAACAAAATACTGACTTACTGTTGTCTGTTGTAGAACAAAATACTGACTTACTGTAGTCTGTTGTAGAACAAAATACTGACTTACTGTTGTCTGTTGTAGAACAAAATACTGACCTACTGTAGTCTGTTGTAGAACAAAATACTGACTTACTGTGTCTGTTGTAGAACAAAATACTGACTTACTGTTGTCTGTTGTAGAACAAAATACTGACTACTGTAGTCTGTTGTAGAACAAAATACTGACCTACTGTTGTCTGTTGTAGAACAAAATACTGACTACTGTTGTCTGTTGTAGAACAAAATACTGACTTACTGTAGTCTGTTGTAGAACAAAATACTGACTCTACTGTAGTCTGTTGTAGAACAAAATACTGACTTACTGTTGTCTGTTGTAGAACAAAATACTGACTACTGTTGTCTGTTGTAGAACAAAATACTGACTACTGTAGTCTGTTGTAGAACAAAATACTGACTACTGTAGTCTGTTGTAGAACAAAATACTGACTTACTGTTGTCTGTTGTAGAACAAAATACTGACTTACTGTAGTCTGTTGTAGAACAAAATACTGACTACTGTTGTCTGTTGTAGAACAAAATACTGACTTACTGTTAGTCTGTTGTAGAACAAAATACTGACTCTACTGTTGTCTGTTGTAGAACAAAAACTAACTAGAACTTACTGTATGTTCTGTTGTAGAACAAAATACTGACCTACTGTTGTCTGTTGTAGAACAAAATACTGACTTACTGTTAGTCTGTTGTAGAACAAAATACTGACTTACTGTAGTCTGTTGTAGAACAAAATACTGACCTACTGTAGTCTGTTGTAGAACAAAATACTGACTTACTGTAGTCTGTTGTAGAACAAAATACTGACTTACTGTAGTCTGTTGTAGAACAAAATACTGACTACTGTAGTCTGTTGTAGAACAAAATACTGACCTACTGTAGTCTGTTGTAGAACAAAATACTGACTACTGTATGTCTGTTGTAGAACAAAATACTGACTACTGTTAGTCTGTTGTAGAACAAAATACTGACTTACTGTTAGTCTGTTGTAGAACAAAATACTGACTTACTGTAGTCTGTTGTAGAACAAAATACTGACTACTGTGTCTGTTGTAGAACAAAATACTGACTTACTGACTTATGTTCTGTTGTAGAACAAAATACTGACTACTGTTGTCTGTTGTAGAACAAAATACTGACTTACTGTTGTCTGTTGTAGAACAAAACACTGACTACTGTTGTCTGTTGTAGAACAAAATACTGACCTACTGTTGTCTGTTGTAGAACAAAATACTGACTTACTGTAGTCTGTTGTAGAACAAAATACTGACTTACTGTTGTCTGTTGTAGAACAAAATACTGACTACTGTGTCTGTTGTAGAACAAAATACTGACCTACTGTGTCTGTTGTAGAACAAAATACTGACCTACTGTAGTCTGTTGTAGAACAAAATACTGACTTACTGTAGTCTGTTGTAGAACAAAAACTGACTTACTGTTGTCTGTTGTAGAACAAAATACTGACTTACTGTTGTCTGTTGTAGAACAAAATACTGACTACTGTGTCTGTTGTAGAACAAAATACTGACCTACTGTAGTCTGTTGTAGAACAAATACTGACTTACTGTAGTCTGTTGTAGAACAAATACTGACTTACTGTAGTCTGTTTAGAACAAATACTGACTTACTGTTGTCTGTTGTAGAACAAAATACTGACCTACTGTTGTCTGTTGTAGAACAAAATACTGACTACTGTGTCTGTTGTAGAACAAAATACTGACTTACTGTTGTCTGTTGTAGAACAAAAACACTGACTTACTGTTGTCTGTTGTAGAACAAAATACTGACTTACTGTAGTTTGTAGAACAAAATACTGACTTACTGTAGTCTGTTGTAGAACAAAATACTGACTTACTGTAGTCTGTTGTAGAACAAAATACTGACTTACTGTAGTCTGTTGTAGAACAAAATACTGATTACTGTAGTCTGTTGTAGAACAAAATACTGACTTCTGTTGTCTGTTGTAGAACAAAATACTGACCTACTGTAGTCTGTTGTAGAACAAAATACTGACTTACTGTAGTCTGTTGTAGAACAAAATACTGACCTACTGTTGTCTGTTGTAGAACAAAATACTGACTTACTGTAGTCTGTTGTAGAACAAAATATGACCTACTGTATCTGTTGTAGAACAAATACTGACTTACTGTAGTCTGTTGTAGAACAAAATACTGACCTACTGTTGTCTGTTGTAGAACAAAATACTGACTTACTGTAGTCTGTTGTAGAACAAAATACTGACCTACTGTTGTCTGTTGTAGAACAAAATACTGACCTACTGTAGTCTGTTGTAGAACAAAATACTGACTTACTGTAGTCTGTTGTAGAACAAAATACTGACCTACTGTGTCTGTTGTAGAACAAAATACTGACTTACTGTAGTCTGTTGTAGAACAAAATACTGACTTACTGTAGTCTGTTGTAGAACAAAATACTGACTTACTGTAGTCGTTGTAGAACAAAATACTGACCTATGTTGTCTTTGTAGAACAAAATACTGACCTACTGTTGTCTGTTGTAGAACAAAATACTGACCTGTAGTCTGTTGTAGAACAAAATACTGACTTACTGTTGTCTGTTGTAGAACAAAATACTGACTTACTGTGTCTGTTGTAGAACAAAATACTGACTTCTGTAGTCTGTTGTAGAACAAAATACTGACTTACTGTATTGTTGTAGAACAAAATACTGACCTACTGTTGTCTGTTGTTGAACAAAATACTGACCTACTGTATTCTGTTGTTGAACAAAATACTGACCTACTGTAGTCTGTGATTTCAGGGCTACGCACTGATTGAATACGAGACGTTCAAGGAGGCGCAGACAGCCATGGACAACCTGAACGGTGCCGAACTCCTGGGACAGAAACTGGCAGTCGATTGGTGTTTTGTCCGTGGCCCCCGACAAACAAAGTAAATATTTTCTGTTTGTTTGTTGTGTTTTGCGACCCTGTCTTATGGCCACCTGTGTGTCAGGTCCTCCATGTGGCCCAGTGTGGTTGTCCAACAGTGCTGCCCTATCTTATGGCCACCTGTGTGTCAGGTCCCCATGTGGCCCAGTGTGGTTGTCCACCAGTGCTGTCCTATCTTATGGCCACCTGTGTGTCAGGTCCCCCATGTGGCCCAGTGTGGTTGTCCACCAGCGCTGTCCTATTTATGGCCACCTGTGTATCAGGTCCCCATGTGGTTGTCCACCAGTGCTGTCCTATCTTATGGCCACCTGTGTATCAGGTCCCCATGTGGTTGTCCAACAGTGCTGTCCTATCTTATGGCCACCTGTGTGTCAGGTCCCCATGTGGCCCAGTGTGGTTGTCCACCAGTGCTGTCCTATCTTATGGCCACCTGTGTATCAGGTCCCCATGTGGTTGTCCAACAGTGCTGTCCTATCTTATGGCCACCTGTGTGTCAGGTCCCCATGTGGCCCAGTGTGGTTGTCCAACAGTGCTGTCCTATCTTATGGCCACCTGTGTATCAGGTCCCCATGTGGTTGTCCAACAGTGCTGTCCTATCTTATGGCCACCTGTGTGTCAGGTCCCCATGTGGCCCAGTGTGGTTGTCCACCAGTGCTGTCCTATCTTATGGCCACCTGTGTATCAGGTCCCCATGTGGTTGTCTAACAGTGCTGTCCTATCTTATGGCCACCTGTGTGTCAGGTCCCCATGTGGCCCAGTGTGGTTGTCCAACAGTGCTGTCCTATCTTATGGCCACCTGTGTGTCAGGTCCCCGTGTGGCCCAGTGTGGTCCAACACTAACAGACCTGTAAGCCCACCAGGCATGAAGGGCCACAGAATCTGGGACAGATTGTTATAATGCTAAAATGAGGCATGATAATATGGATGACAGTGATGGTGCTATGAATTACATTTGGGATGGAGACAGCATGACAGAGCTGTCCTCTACCCATCTCGTGATTGTGTGGAGTACATACTGTGTCCTGTCTTCACTGACTAGGGGTGATGGTGTGTGGGGTACATACTGTGTCCTGTCTTCACTGACTAGGGATGATGGTGTGTGGGGTACATACTGTGTCCTGTCTTCACTGACTAGGGATGATGGTGTGTGGGGTACATACTGTGTCCTGTCTTCACTGACTAGGGATGATGGTGGTTGTGTGGGGTACATACTGTGTCCTGTCTTCACTGACTAGGGGTGATTGTGTGGGGTACATACTGTGTCCTGTCTTCACTGACTAGGGATGATGGTGTGTGTGGGGTACATACTGTGTCCTGTCTTCACTGACTAGGGATGATGGTGTGTGGGGTACATTCTGTGTCCTGTCTTCATTGACTAGGGGTGATGGTGTGTGGGGTACATACTGTGTCCTGTCTTCACTGACTAGGGGTGATGGTGTGTGGGGTACATACTGTGCCCTGTCTTCACTGACTAGGGGTGATGGTGTGTGGGGTACATACTGTGCCCTGTCTTCACTGACTAGGGATGATGGTGGTTGTGTGGGGTACATACTGTGTCCTGTCTTCACTGACTAGGGGTGATGGTGATTGTGTGGGGTACATACTGTGTCCTGTCTTCATTGACTAGGGATGATGGTGTGTGGGGTACATACTGTGTCCTGTCTTCACTGACTAGGGATGATGGTGTGTGGGGTACATACTGTGTCCTGTCTTCACTGACTAGGGATGATGGTGTGTGGGGTACATACTGTGTCCTGTCTTCACTGACTAGGGATGATGGTGTGTGGGGTACATACTGTGTCCTGTCTTCACTGACTAGGGATGATGGTGTGTGGGGTACATACTGTGTCCTGTCTTCACTGACTAGGGGTGATGGTGTGTGGGGTACATACTGTGTCCTGTCTTCACTGACTAGGGATGATGGTGATTGTGTGGGGTACATACTGTGTCCTGTCTTCACTGACTAGGGATGATGGTGTGTGGGGTACATACTGTGTCCTGTCTTCACTGACTAGGGATGATGGTGTGTGGGGTACATACTGTGTCCTGTCTTCACTGACTAGGGATGATGGTGTGTGGGGTACATACTGTGTCCTGTCTTCACTGACTAGGGATGATGGTGTGTGGGGTACATACTGTGTCCTGTCTTCACTGACTAGGGATGATGGTGTGTGGGGTACATACTGTGTCCTGTCTTCACTGACTAGGGATGATGGTGTGTGGGGTACATACTGTGTCCTGTCTTCACTGACTAGGGGTGATGGTGTGTGGGGTACATACTGTGTCCTGTCTTCACTGACTAGGGGTGATGGTGTGTGGGGTACATACTGTGTCCTGTCTTCACTGACTAGGGGTGATGGTGATTGTGTGGGGTACATTCTGTGTCCTGTCTTCACTGACTAGGGATGATGGTGTGTGGGGTACATACTGTGTCCTGTCTTCACTGACTAGGGGTGATGGTGTTGTGGGGTACATACTGTGTCCTGTCTTCACTGACTAGGGGTGATGGTGATTGTGTGGGGTACATACTGTGTCCTGTCTTCACTGACTAGGGATGATGGTGTGTGGGGTACATACTGTGTCCTGTCTTCACTGACTAGGGGTGATGGTGTGTGGGGTACATACTGTGTCCTGTCTTCACTGACTAGGGGTGATGGTGATTGTGTGGGGTACATACTGTGTCCTGTCTTCATTGACTAGGGATGATGGTGTGTGGGGTACATACTGTGTCCTGTCTTCACTGACTAGGGATGATGGTGTGTGGGGTACATACTGTGTCCTGTCTTCACTGACTAGGGATGATGGTGTGTGGGGTACATACTGTGTCCTGTCTTCACTGACTAGGGATGATGGTGTGTGGGGTACATACTGTGTCCTGTCTTCACTGACTAGGGATGATGGTGGTTGTGTGGGGTACATACTGTGTCCTGTCTTCACTGACTAGGGGTGATTGTGTGGGGTACATACTGTGTCCTGTCTTCACTGACTAGGGATGATGGTGTGTGGGGTACATACTGTGTCCTGTCTTCACTGACTAGGGATGATGGTGTGTGGGGTACATTCTGTGTCCTGTCTTCATTGACTAGGGGTGATGGTGTGTGGGGTACATACTGTGTCCTGTCTTCACTGACTAGGGGTGATGGTTGTGTGGGGTACATACTGTGCCCTGTCTTCACTGACTAGGGGTGATGGTGTGTGGGGTACATACTGTGCCCTGTCTTCACTGACTAGGGATGATGGTGGTTGTGTGGGGTACATACTGTGTCCTGTCTTCACTGACTAGGGGTGATGGTGATTGTGTGGGGTACATACTGTGTCCTGTCTTCATTGACTAGGGATGATGGTGTGTGGGGTACATACTGTGTCCTGTCTTCACTGACTAGGGATGATGGTGTGTGGGGTACATACTGTGTCCTGTCTTCACTGACTAGGGATGATGGTGTGTGGGGTACATACTGTGTCCTGTCTTCACTGACTAGGGATGATGGTGTGTGGGGTACATACTGTGTCCTGTCTTCACTGACTAGGGATGATGGTGTGTGGGGTACATACTGTGTCCTGTCTTCACTGACTAGGGGTGATGGGTGTGTGGGGTACATACTGTGTCCTGTCTTCACTGACTAGGGATGATGGTGATTGTGTGGGGTACATACTGTGTCCTGTCTTCACTGACTAGGGATGATGGTGTGTGGGGTACATACTGTGTCCTGTCTTCACTGACTAGGGATGATGGTGTGTGGGGTACATACTGTGTCCTGTCTTCACTGACTAGGGATGATGGTGTGTGGGGTACATACTGTGTCCTGTCTTCACTGACTAGGGATGATGGTGTGTGGGGTACATACTGTGTCCTGTCTTCACTGACTAGGGATGATGGTGTGTGGGGTACATACTGTGTCCTGTCTTCACTGACTAGGGATGATGGTGTGTGGGGTACATACTGTGTCCTGTCTTCACTGACTAGGGGTGAGTGGTGTGTGGGGTACATACTGTGTCCTGTCTTCACTGACTAGGGGTGATGGTGTGGGGGGTACATACTGTGTCCTGTCTTCACTGACTAGGGGTGATGGTGATTGTGTGGGGTACATTCTGTGTCCTGTCTTCACTGACTAGGGATGATGGTGTGTGGGGTACATACTGTGTCCTGTCTTCACTGACTAGGGGTGATGGTGTGTGGGGTACATACTGTGTCCTGTCTTCACTGACTAGGGGTGATGGTGATTGTGTGGGGTACATACTGTGTCCTGTCTTCACTGACTAGGGATGATGGTGTGTGGGGTACATACTGTGTCCTGTCTTCACTGACTAGGGGTGATGGTGTGTGGGGTACATACTGTGTCCTGTCTTCACTGACTAGGGGTGATGGTGATTGTGTGGGGTACATACTGTGTCCTGTCTTCACTGACTAGGGATGATGGTGTGTGGGGTACATACTGTGTCCTGTCTTCACTGACTAGGGATGATGGTGTGTGGGGTACATACTGTGTCCTGTCTTCACTGACTAGGGGTGATGGTGATTGTGTGGGGTACATACTGTGTCCTGTCTTCACTGACTAGGGATGATGGTGTGTGTGGGGTACATACTGTGTCCTGTCTTCACTGACTAGGGGTGATGGTGTGTGGGGTACATACTGTGTCCTGTCTTCACTGACTAGGGGTGATGGTGATTGTGTGGGGTACATACTGTGTCCTGTCTTCACTGACTAGGGATGATGGTGTGTGGGGTACATACTGTGTCCTGTCTTCACTGACTAGGGATGATGGTGTGGTGGGGTACATACTGTGTCCTGTCTTCACTGACTAGGGATGATGGTGATTGTGTGGGGTACATACTGTGTCCTGTCTTCACTGACTAGGGATGATGGTGGTTGTGTGGGGTACATACTGTGTCCTGTCTTCACTGACTAAGGGTGATGGTGATTGTGTGGGGTACATACTGTGTCCTGTCTTCACTGACTAAGGGTGATGGTGTGTGGGGTACATACTGTGTCCTGTCTTCACTGACTAGGGGTGATGGTGGTTGTGTGGGGTACATACTGTGTCCTGTCTTCACTGACTAAGGGTGATGGTGTGTGGGGTACATACTGTGTCCTGTCTTCACTGACTAGGGGTGATGGTGTGTGGGGTACATACTGTGTCCTGTCTTCACTGACTAGGGGTGATGGTGTGTGGGGTACATACTGTGTCCTGTCTTCACTGACTAGGGATGATGGTGATTGTGTGGGGTACATACTGTGTCCTGTCTTCACTGACTAGGGATGATGGTGTGTGGGGTACATACTGTGTCCTGTCTTCACTGACTAGGGATGATGGTGTGTGGGGTACATACTGTGTCCTGTCTTCACTGACTAGGGATGATGGTGTGTGGGGTACATACTGTGTCCTGTCTTCACTGACTAGGGATGATGGTGATTGTGTGGGGTACATACTGTGTCCTGTCTTCACTGACTAGGGGTGATGGTGATTGTGTGGGGTACATACTGTGTCCTGTCTTCACTGACTAGGGGTGATGGTGATTGTGCCATCAAGTTAAATTTGGGATGGAGACTACATGACAGGGCTATCCTCTACCCATCTTTTGATTGTATCAGTTATTTCCCCCTTAGTCTTTAGTCCTCCCAGTCAGCGAATAGCACACTCAACTCTATCTAGTAATCAAGTAAGGCAGAAAACCTGTCACGTCTTCTATTAATAGTTCATGATTGTGACCATTTTTTTTGCCCAGTTAACCTGTTTATAATATGACATGATTTGGAGTCAGGTTTCCAACCTGCCATTAATGTATCAGTTTGCGGTCTACTTCATAATTACTGACGTCTGTCAGTATTTTAGTGACGGCATTCTGTCTGCTTCACCACAATTACTGTCTGCTTCATAATTACTGATGTCTACTTCACCACAATTACTGTCTGCTTCATAATTACTGATGTCTACTTCACCACAATTACTGTCTGCTTCATAATTACTGATGTCTACTTCACCACAATTACTGTCTGCTTCATAATTACTGATGTCTACTTCACCACAATAACTGACGTCTACTTCACCACAATTACTGTCTGCTTCATAATTACTGATGTCTACTTCACCACAATAACTGACGTCTACTTCACCACAATTACTTCTACTTCACCACAATAACTGACGTCTACTTCACCACAATTACTGACGTCTACTTCACCACAATTACTGACGTCTACTTCACCACAATTACTGATGTCTACTTCACCACAATAACTGACGTCTACTTCACCACAATAACTGACGTCTACTTCACAATTACTGATGTCTACTTCACCACAATAACTGACGTCTACTTCACCACAATAACTGACGTCTACTTCACCACAAGTACTGACGTCTACTTAACCACAATTACTGACGTCTACTTCACCACAATAACTGACGTCTACTTCACCACAATTACTGACGTCTACTTCACCACAATAACTGACGTCTACTTCACCACAAGTACTGACGTCTACTTCACCACAATTACCGACGTCTACTTCACCACAATTACCGACGTCTACTTCACCACAATTACTGACGTCTACTTCACCACAATTACTGACGTCTACTTCACCACAATAATACTTCACCACAATAACTGACGTCTACTTCACCACAATAACTGACGTCTACTTCACCACAATAACTGACGTCTACTTCACCACAATAACTGACGTCTACTTCACCACAATAACTGACGTCTACTTCACCACAATTACTGACGTCTACTTCACCACAATAACTGACGTCTACTTCACCACAATAACTGACGTCTACTTCACCACAATTACTGACGTCTACTTCACCACAATAACTGACGTCTACTTCACCACAATTACTGACGTCTACTTCACCACAATTACTGACGTCTACTTCACCACAATAACTGACGTCTACTTCACCACAATAACTGACGTCTACTTCACCACAATAACTGACGTCTACTTCACCACAATTACTGACGTCTACTTCACCACAATTACTGACGTCTACTTCACCACAATAACTGACGTCTACTTCACCACAATAACTGACGTCTACTTCACCACAATTACTGACGTCTACTTCAGCAGTTGTTGTGGCCATTAGCAGGCAGTGTTGGATCAGAACAAACTGCTGAATTTCCATGAAATAACTTTGGAGCTGGTCAGGGTTGTTGTGGATGATGACTTATGATGGGGTGGTGTCTGTGTGCAGGATAGGTAACAGTAATGATACGTTATTTTCCACAGGTCATCAGCTGAAATCCATTTTTTCAGACTTTTTGCATGCTGGGTGTTTTTCCATAAGCCAGCCAGTGACATGACTTTCAGAATTCTTAACGTGCATATTTGATTTTCAGCATGCTTATACACCCAAAGGGGTTTAGACACACTCACACAGGCAGGTCTGCACACATGTTGACCTGGGAGAAGGAAAAACTCTCCAGCCTTTACCCACCAGGTGGAGTGTCAGGACCAATTGAACCCAGGGCCTTGTGACAGCAAGTCCAACAGTTACCCACTTGACTACTGTACCTGTCAAGTGGGAAGGGAGGAGGGGGAGAGAGAGAGAGGGAGGGAGCAAATTAATGGGGGTTTGATGTATACAGGTGGTCAGGAGGGTGTGAAATGTTTGTTGCTGTCAGGTTCAGACCACTATCTGGTACAGGGGACAGGTGATGGTTCATCTAAGTGTGGGAAAGAATAGAAATAAGAACGAAGAAGTAGAATAGTGAAAATAAACCCATTCTTGATAGATAGACAATGCAGTTTGAAGTTTATGCAAGAGGGATTCATGACTTTGTAGACAATTCCAAATGTATGCGCTCCACCCAAATTTGCCAGCAGTTACCTGGCAGACTTCCTAAGCCTGCACAAAATCCTGTGTGTTTGCAGAGTTTTAAACTGAGGAGTGAAAATGGGAGGGGATGGTGGTGGGAGGGAAGATCTATCACAGAGTAAGCTGACACCAGCAGAACGATGGAAACAGTAGATGGGCAGCAAACGGGCCAGTGTTTTAACCCTCTGACTCCCGCACCCTGTCCACTAGCTGCAAATGACTCCCTCACCCTATCCCAGCTTTGTTAGCATGGTTGCCAATGACGGATGCTAGTGGACAGGGTACGGGAGTCAAAGGGTTAATGTCGGGGGGCTGGAACTGGATGTGAGATATCAGATCCTGAGTTCACAGCTCTGTCAAAAGAATCAACCTGCCTGCATGCTGACTAAGCATCAAACTGGTCAATTGCAAGTAGATGTAGACAGACACAGGAGGTACAGGGTAAGTGGATAGAGTATAGACACAGGAGTTACAGGTAAGTGGGTAGACACAGGAGGGACAGGGTAAGTGGATAGACACAGGAGGTTGTAATTATAGACACAGGAGGTACAGGGTAAGTGGATAGACACAGGAGGTACAGGGTAAGTGGATAGACACAGGAGGTACAGGGTAAGTAGATAGACACAGGAGGTACAGGGTAAGTGGGTAGACACAGGAGGTACAGGGTAAGTGGGTAGACACAGGAGGTACAGGGTAAGTAGACACAGGAGTTACAGGGTAAGTGGATAGACACAGGAGTTACAGGGTAAGTGGGTAGACTGCTAGACACAGGAGGTATAGGGTAAGTAGATAGACACAGGAGGTACAGGGTAAGTAGACACAGGAGGTACAGGGTAAGTGGGTAGACACAGGAGGTACATGGTAAGTGGGTAGACACAGGAGGTACATGGTAAGTAGATAGACACAGGAGGTACAGGGTAAGTAGATAGACACAGGAGGTACAGGGTAAGTAGATAGACACAGAAGGAGTGACTGTTTCAGTGTTAAGTGTGATGTAGCAAGTAGCACCTTCTTGTGTTCATAGAGACGGGGATTAAATTAAATCAGTTTTTGATGTGATGTAGTAATTGTACTTTGCACCCATCAGAATGGTCATAGAGATCCAGTGAGTAGTTTTGTTTTGTTTTGTTGTCCTGTCCACTTGGTTATTGACATACAGATCAACCAGTTCAATTTCTGTGTAATGTATAGTTCTTCTCTGTTGTCTACACTGTCTACATGGTCATTGACTGACTGACTATAATGTTGTATAGGTCGTGTGTTGTCTACACTGTCTACATGGTCATTGACTGACTATAATGTTGTATAGGTCGTGTGTTGTCTACACTGTCTACATAGTCACTGACTGACTGACTGACTATAATGTTGTATAGGTCGTGTGTTGTCTACACTGTCTACATGGTCATTGACTGACTATAATGTTGTATAGGTCGTGTGTTGTCTACACTGTCTACATAGTCACTGACTGACTGACTGACTATAATGTTGTATAGGTCGTGTGTTGTCTACACTGTCTACATGGTCATTGACTGACTATAATGTTGTATAGGTCGTGTGTTGTCTACACTGTCTACATGGTCACTGACTGACTGACTATAATGTTGTATAGGTCTTGTGTTGTCTACACTGTCTACATGGTCACTGACTGACTGACTATAATGTTGTATAGGTCGTGTGTTGTCTACACTGTCTACATGGTCATTGACTGACTGACTGACTGACTGACTGACTATAATGTTGTATAGGTCGTGTGTTGTCTACACTGTCTACATGGTCATTGACTGACTGACTATAATGTTGTATAGGTCTTGTGTTGTCTACACTGTCTACATGGTCATTGACTGACTGACTATAATGTTGTATAGGTCGTGTGTTGTCTACACTGTCTACATGGTCACTGACTGACTGACTATAATGTTGTATAGGTCGTGTGTTGTCTACACTGTCTACATGGTCACTGACCGACTGACTATAATGTTGTATAGGTCTTGTGTTGTCTACATAGTCACTGACTGACTGACTGACTATAATGTTGTATAGGTCGTGTGTTGTCTACACTGTCTACATGGTCATTGACTGACCGACTGACTATAATGTTGTATAGGTCGTGTGTTGTCTACACTGTCTACATGGTCATTGACTGACTGACTGACTATAATGTTGTATAGGTCGTGTGTTGTCTACACTGTCTACATGGTCACTGACCGACTGACTATAATGTTGTATAGGTCGTGTGTTGTCTACACTGTCTACATGGTCATTGACTGACTGACTATAATGTTGTATAGGTCTTGTGTGTTGTCTACACTGTCTACATGGTCATTGACTGACTATAATGTTGTATAGGTCTTGTGTGTTGTCTACACTGTCTACATGGTCATTGACTGACTATAATGTTGTATAGGTCTTGTGTGTTGTCTACACTGTCTACATGGTCATTGACTGACTATAATGTTGTATAGGTCTTGTGTGTTGTCTACACTGTCTACATGGTCATTGACTGACTATAATGTTGTATAGGTCGTGTGTTGTCTACACTGTCTACATGGTCATTGACTGACTATAATGTTGTATAGGTCTTGTGTTGTCTACACTGTCTACATAGTCATTGACTGACTGACTATAATGTTGTATAGGTCGTGTGTTGTCTACACTGTCTACATGGTCATTGACTGACTGACTATAATGTTGTATAGGTCGTGTGTTGTTTACACTGTCTACATAGTCACTGACTGACTGACTGACTATAATGTTGTATAGGTCGTGTGTTGTCTACACTGTCTACATGGTCATTGACTGACTGACTATAATGTTGTATAGGTCGTGTGTTGTCTACACTGTCTACATGGTCATTGACTGACTATAATGTTGTATAGGTCGTGTGTTGTCTACATAGTCACTGACTGACTGGCTATAATGTTGTATAGGTCGTGTGTTGTCTACACTGTCTACATGGTCATTGACTGACTGACTATAATGTTGTATAGGTCTTGTGTTGTCTACACTGTCTACATGGTCATTGACTGACTGACTATAATGTTGTATAGGTCGTGTGTTGTCTACACTGTCTACATGGTCACTGACTGACTGACTATAATGTTGTATAGGTCGTGTGTTGTCTACACTGTCTACATGGTCACTGACCGACTGACTATAATGTTGTATAGGTCTTGTGTTGTCTACATAGTCACTGACTGACTGACTGACTATAATGTTGTATAGGTCGTGTGTTGTCTACACTGTCTACATGGTCATTGACTGACCGACTGACTATAATGTTGTATAGGTCGTGTGTTGTCTACACTGTCTACATGGTCATTGACTGACTGACTGACTATAATGTTGTATAGGTCGTGTGTTGTCTACACTGTCTACATGGTCACTGACCGACTGACTATAATGTTGTATAGGTCGTGTGTTGTCTACACTGTCTACATGGTCATTGACTGACTGACTATAATGTTGTATAGGTCTTGTGTGTTGTCTACACTGTCTACATGGTCATTGACTGACTATAATGTTGTATAGGTCTTGTGTGTTGTCTACACTGTCTACATGGTCATTGACTGACTATAATGTTGTATAGGTCTTGTGTGTTGTCTACACTGTCTACATGGTCATTGACTGACTATAATGTTGTATAGGTCTTGTGTGTTGTCTACACTGTCTACATGGTCATTGACTGACTATAATGTTGTATAGGTCGTGTGTTGTCTACACTGTCTACATGGTCATTGACTGACTATAATGTTGTATAGGTCTTGTGTTGTCTACACTGTCTACATAGTCATTGACTGACTGACTATAATGTTGTATAGGTCGTGTGTTGTCTACACTGTCTACATGGTCATTGACTGACTGACTATAATGTTGTATAGGTCGTGTGTTGTTTACACTGTCTACATAGTCACTGACTGACTGACTGACTATAATGTTGTATAGGTCGTGTGTTGTCTACACTGTCTACATGGTCATTGACTGACTGACTATAATGTTGTATAGGTCGTGTGTTGTCTACACTGTCTACATGGTCATTGACTGACTATAATGTTGTGTATTAGGTCGTGTGTTGTCTACATAGTCACTGACTGACTGGCTATAATGTTGTATAGGTCGTGTGTTGTCTACACTGTCTACATGGTCATTGACTGACTATAATGTTGTATAGGTCTTGTGTTGTCTACACTGTCTACATGGTCATTGACTGACTGACTATAATGTTGTATAGGTCGTGTGTTGTCTACACTGTCTACATGGTCACTGACTGACTGACTGACTATAATGTTGTATAGGTCTTGTGTTGTCTACACTGTCTACATAGTCATTGACTGACTGACTATAATGTTGTATAGGTCGTGTGTTGTCTACACTGTCTACATGGTCATTGACTGACTGACTATAATGTTGTATAGGTCGTGTGTTGTCTACACTGTCTACATGGTCATTGACTGACTATAATGTTGTATAGGTCGTGTGTTGTCTACACTGTCTACATGGTCATTGACTGACTGACTGACTATAATGTTGTATAGGTCGTGTGTTGTCTACACTGTCTACATAGTCATTGACTGACTGACTGACTGACTATAATGTTGTATAGGTCTTGTGTTGTCTACACTGTCTACATGGTCATTGACTGACTGACTGACTATAATGTTGTATAGGTCGTATGTTGTCTACACTGTCTACATGGTCATTGACTGACTGACTATAATGTTGTATAGGTCTTAATGTTGTATAGGTCGTGTGTTGTTTACACTGTCTACATGGTCATTGACTGACTGACTATAATGTTGTATAGGTCGTGTGTTGTTTACACTGTCTACATAGTCACTGACTGACTGACTATAATGTTGTATAGGTCGTGTGTTGTCTACACTGTCTACATAGTCACTGACTGACTGACTATAATGTTGTATAGGTCGTGTGTTGTCTACATAGTCACTGACTGACTGACTATAATGTTGTATAGGTCGTGTGTTGTCTACACTGTCTACATGGTCACTGACTGACTGACTGACTATAATGTTGTATAGGTCTTGTCTGTTGTCTGCATTGTCTACATAGTCACTGACTGACTGACTGACTGTAATGTTATATAGGTCTTGTCTGTTGTCTGCACTGTCTACATTGTCATTGACTGACGTCTGTCCAGTTTACAGTGTGGTGGGTTTTTTTTCCCTTCTTTTGTATCATCGTATACGTGGTCAGGCCACATCTGGTGATGAATGTACTCGTTTTTTGCTTTTGTTTTTTTTTCAGTTCATGCCGGCTGCCTGGGGTTTGGTGATCTGGAGTTGTTCTTTTCCTCCTGCAACCCCTGGTATGACAGACAGTAGGGACCTGCAGTAAGCGAGAGTGGATCATATTGAGGCCCAGGACCCATCAGTGCTCCACCCTGGAGGTCAACAGTGGATGAGCGCCTTTCTTTTCTGATGTAGATGACTTATTGTGCATAGTGCCATGGTTTGTTGAGCGCCTGCAGGTCTGGTACCTCTCGACTACAGCCCTCTTGGTTTTAGACTGGGGTTACCCCGGTTTTAGACTGGGGTTACCCTGCTCTTGGTTCATGGCCACAAGACCTACCCTGTGGTCACAGGAAGCCAGTGGGGCTTGAGGTGTCCACTGTCCGTTATAGGATGTATAGGGTGTTTTCTAGGTGTGGCCTTAAAAAGTGCCTCCCTGATTCATCCATCTGATACTGTCCCCACCCCCACCCCATGTCTGGGTGGTCACTTATTGATGTGTAGGCCAGTCTGGCTTGTTTTGCTGTAACCTCCATATCTGAAGGCCATCTGGTATCTGCCATTCACGCCTGCTGGGTTTGGGATGGTCTCCCCACTACCAAGTTACAAGCAGTCTTTGCCAAGATGTAGTAGTTGAGAATGGAGACGCCCATTTTGTGTTTGTTTTATTCTCCATTTTAAACTACTGCACATAATGATATTTATACGGCACTAAACCTTGATGTGTAAATCAAATGAAAGGGCGCACTCTCCATCATCCACCAAATTGTTCACTTGCATCACACAACCTCACATAATCACATAACCACAGTGGCAAACAGGCACACATACAATCACAACAACACCACACACCACCTCATGACACAAACACATGACACACACCTTATGACACAAACACCAGCTCATGACACACACCAGCTCATGACACAAACACCACACCAGCTCATGACACAAACACCACATGACACACCACACCAGCTCATGACACAAACACATGACACGCACCACACTCTTCAGTGCCGGTTATGACTGACCATTTTATTTGGGGTGGGGAGGTCATTTCCAAAACCAGCAGACCACAGGTGGTATATGGCCTTCAGATATACAAAATGTGAAACATTCAGGTTTGTCTGACCCAGTGACCATGGTGTCTATCAGTATGGGGCAGGGTGGCATTTGGCAAGACCACACCTAGAAAATACCTGTGTGGCCATCAGGTGGCTGAGGGCCCCCTGTGCACAGGGTAGGTCTACAGGTATGAGCCAAAGGTCAGGGTGACCCCCCCCCACAGAAAACCTGGAGGGCTGAATACAGTATGAGAGGTACCAGGTCTGTGGGCACTTTAGATAAACCATGGTTCCATGCACAAATATGTCCCTACACAGTCATCCACATCAGAGGAGAAAAGTGCTGGGCCCTGTGCCTCAACAAGATCCACACTTGGTTTACTGGAGGCCCCTCCAGTCTGTCCTGTGCACATGGGGGGCATGCAGGAGGAAACATATTTCCTGTACCAAGCCTCCCATGATGGTGGTGGATCACTGCTCTATGTCCTGTGTTATGTTTCAATCTCCTGTTTGTGTGGACTGATCCTCCTCTCAATAATTTTGCTCTCTTTTGTATTTTGCTGTTGGGTCCTCTCCTGCTTCCCGATTCACTACTCTACACACACACACACACACACACACACACACACACACACACATCCAAAGCCCAGGAGGAGAAACAAAACAGTTTCAACTCTATGCCCTCCTCAAAAACAAATGTGGGCACAGCCCACACAGGGGGGAGCATTATCATTTAAAAAGACAGGGACGGTCCATAAACAGGAGTGAAGGAAAATAGTTTACCTGATACAGGTGTCGACCCTACCACCCCCACCCACCCTTCACGACAACAAATACATGACAGTAAAAAGCCCCCCACCTAATGCAGGAGAACAGAATTACTAAAAGAGGATCAGTCCACAAACAAGAGACTGAAAAAAACACACACACATAAAAATGATGTACTCACACACTTGGTGATTTCTGTTCTTTACTCTTACAGAAAAGGCAGACGGTCAGGCAGACGGCGATGATGTCACTGCTAAACACATCACCGGTCAAGAGTTGTTTTTCATCGCCATCCACGTCTTCATCTAATTAGGTTTTGTATAATAGCATACAAGGCAGCATTGTCATTTTTATCATCATCATTTGCTCTCTGAGAATAAATACAACAGTTGGTTTACTTCATGGTGTTTGTGTGGTAGCCAAGGAAGGCAGCATGAAAGTGAGAGAGAGAGAGAAATACAAGATAATTGATATTTAAGTGCAACAAGCTTGTTTCAACATGGACTTTTACACACTAAAGAAGTAAAATAATTAAAGTTCATATTGCTTATAGCCCAGCTGACTACTACAGCCATATCAGGGCTAACATGTCAAAAACAACTAGGTTAAGATAAAAGACAACAGTTAAAAACCCCGCTCACCGTCAAGTGAAATTATTGTTATGAATAGTAACTACTGAATTTTACACACCACAGAAGTGAAATTACTGTTATGAATCATATCTGTTGGACTTTCTGCACTAAAGTGAAATTATTGTTATGAATAGTTACTGGAATTTGTGCACTTAGGAAGTAAAAATTATTGTTATGAATGATGGTAAGTTCACATATATACTTCAGGTCCATGTCAAAAGCACTGCACTTTACACCTTCATGTCACAAAAATGAAGGGGAACAAATATCGCACACACACAGTCGACACACACAGTGCACGTGCACACACTACACTACACTACACACACACAGAGGATGCCAAGCTAGCTAAACATAGTGCACACACACACACACAATGCCGACCTAGGGTACTCTCAGCCTGTTGACGTATGACCCTTGATTAGTGCATCAAAGACAAGAGACTATCATAACCATGAAAACATTTGTGTACAAAGTTCCTGAGAAAGTGCTGTTTACACATCACCTGTGTGAGTGTGGGGGGGGGTGTCCATGTGACCTCTATTTAACGTCATCCCTGTCCTCTAAACTTTTACATTCGTGACTCCACAATGGTGAAAACCTCTGATCCTATCTGTAAAGACCCATCCAGAAACAGCTGAGAAAATCAGCAACTACTTCATTTGTCACACACACACACACACACACACACACACACACACACACACACACACACACAACCTCCATTCAGCTGCCTGCCTATTTCAAATGTGAGGCCTGGTTGGTCTACAGGCAGTGTCTACTGCCCCCCTCCTCTCCTCAACCCTCCCAGAAAAAAAAAGTGTGGCTTCCAGGCCCTCCAGCTGTGAACACATAACTGACTCTCTTCAAGGCTTGGAACTAATGGAAGGTAAAGCAGCAAGAGCATTACACTCACAATGCTGATCCAGAAAAAAAATTATATCTACCACCTCACTCCCCAACAACTCAGAAATATAGGACAACCTCAAACATCTACCTTTTTCCCACTAGTTCTGTCTGTCCTTTAATTGTTCAAAATGACCAGAGTAATTTTTCTTGCTGCACGTATGCATGCCGTTCGACCCACACTGTACAGGCATTATGCTGCTGCACGGTCTGCATATTCTGTCTTTGGTGAGAAAACACTGCACGGTCTGCATATTCTGTCCTTGGTGAGTAAACACTGCACGGTCTGCATATTCTGTCCTTGGTGAGTAAACACTGCACGGTCTGCATATTCTGTCTTTGGTGAGTAAACACTGCACGGTCTGCATATTCTGTCCTTGGTGAGTAAACACTGCACGGTCTGCATATTCTGTCCTTGGTGAGTAAACACTGCACGGTCTGCATATTCTGTACTTGGTGAGCAAACACTGCACGGTCTGCATATTGTCCTTGGTGAGTAAACACTGCACGGTCTGCATATTCTGTCCTTGGTGAGCAAACACTGCACGGTCTGCATATTCTGTCCTTGGTGAGTAAACACTGCACGGTCTGCATATTCTGTCTTTGGTGAGTAAACACTGCACGGTCTGCATATTCTGTCCTTGGTGAGTAAACACTGCACGGTCTGCATATTCTGTCCTTGGTGAGTAAACACTGCACGGTCTGCATATTCTGTCTTTGGTGAGTAAACACTGCACGGTCTGCATATTCTGTCCTTGGTGAGTAAACACTGCACGGTCTGCATATTCTGTCCTTGGTGAGTAAACACTGCACGGTCTGCATATTCTGTCCTTGGTGAGTGAACACCGCATGGTCTGCATATTCTGTCCTTGGTGAGTAAACACTGCAAGGTCTGCATATTCTGTCTTTGGTGAGTAAACTCTGCATGGTCTGCATATTCTGTTCTTGGTGAGTAAACACTGCATGGTCTGCATATTCTGTCCTTGGTGAGTAAACACTGCATGGTCTGCATATTCTGTCTTTGGTGAGAAAACACTGCAGGTCTGCATATTCTGTCCTTGGTGAGTAAACACTGCATGGTCTGCATATTCTGTCCTTGGTGAGTAAACTCTGCATGGTCTGCATATTCTGTCCTTGGTGAGAAAACACTGCATGGTCTGCATATTCTGTCCTTGGTGAGTAAACACTGCATGGTCTGCATATTCTGTCTTTGGTGAGAAAACACTGCATGGTCTGCATATTCTGTCCTTGGTGAGAAACACTGCATGGTCTGCATATTCTGTCTTTGGTGAAGAAAACACTGCATGGTCTGCATATTCTGTCCTTGGTGAGAAAACACTGCATGGTCTGCATATTCTGTCTTTGGTGAGAAAACACTGCATGGTCTGCATATTCTGTCCTTGGTGAGAAAACACTGCATGGTCTGCATATTCTGTCTTTGGTGAGTAAACACTGCATGGTCTGCATATTCTGTCCTTGGTGAGTAAACATAGGAGGGTGTCTTTGTGCCTTGGTAAGTTACCAACACTGACGTACCTCACTGGATCTTTAACATGTGTATTCGATATTCCGCATATGTATACACAGAGACCTCTCCATACAATCATGATGAAGTCAACCCTCTGACTTCCGCACCCTATCCACCAACTGCAAAAACTTAATCCTCCGATTCCCTCATCCTATCCACCAACTTCCTGTTCACAAGTGGACACACACACACACACACACAACATCACCACAGACAAACTCTGGCTCCATCCACTCTGCCCTCATGTATCAACACCCTTCCAACATGCACAAACACTTACAGGACAGAACAGCAATAAAACGTGAGCTGTGTAGTCTGTCACAACAACACTATGAACGTAATACACAAGTAGATTTAAAACTCTAACCAAAGTAACATAATACCACAAGTAGATTTAAAACTCTAACCAAAGTAACATAATACCACAAGTAGATTTAGAACTCTTACCAAAGTAACGTAATACCACAAGTAGATTTAAAACTCTTACCAAAGTAACGTAATACCACATGTAGATTTAAAACTCTTACCAAAGTAACATAATACCACAGGTAGATTTAAAACTCTTACCAAAGTAACATAATACCACAAGTAGATTTAGAACTCTTACCAAAGTAACGTAATACCACAAGTAGATTTAAAACTCTTACCAAAGTAACGTAATACCACAGGTAGATTTAAAACTCTAACCAAAGTAACGTAATACCACATGCAGATTTAAAACTCTAACCAAAGTAACGTAATACCACATGTAGATTTAAAACTCTTACCAAAGTAACGTAATACCACATGTAGATTTAAAACTCTTACCAAAGTAACGTAATACCACATGTAGATTTAAAACTCTAACCAAAGTAACGTAATACCATATGTAGATTTAAAACTCTTACCAAAGTAACGTAATACCACATGTAGATTTAAAACTCTTACCAAAGTAACGTAATACCACATGTAGATTTAAAACTCTTACCAAAGTAACGTAATACCACAAGTAGATTTAAAACTCTTATCAAAGTACTTGCTGTTAGCCAGCCCTGCTTCGCTTCCACTCGGTCACAGTAAGACTGTGAATAAGGTGTGAACTTTCCATCCAGTCATGACTGTACTTTTACATACATGTGTGCTTTGTGTGGTGTGCACTGGTCACACCTGTAACACACCTTATGCGTCATGTCAACTACAGATGATGTATCAACAATCTCTGGGTGTACATTTCTTCAACACATTTTTGGTTGCAAACATCTGTTCTCTTCTTTCTATTAAAAAATCATGTAAATCTGAAAATGAAAAAAATCTTAAGTTTATTTATGATTAAAATTGACAATGAGTACAACAGTACTGATTTTTTTTTAAATGAATGTGAAAAAATTTACATTTTTCTTACAAAATATATCCATAAAGAAGTGCAATCTAAGGTAGGCCTACTGAATCATGACATATATATATATTATATATATAATTGTTTAAAAGAATGTACTACTTAAAGAATTACATCCAATGATAGTATTTTTTAATGCAAGTCTTCCTAAATCAATTTATAACCTACTAAAAACCTGATATCTAAAACAAAATTCTAAATGATAGATATTCCTTACGCCTCACTCCCGTTTAAAATGTTGCCTACTTCATGCACTGCTGAATTTCATTCACAAAGAGTTGGTTGGTTTGAGACAACTTAAGGACAAGTTTTTACATAGGCCTACTGATGTGTCACTGTGTGTGTGTGCGCATCCAACAGTGTGCTCTGTGTTTATAAGTGTGTATGTTTTGTGTGTGTATGTGTGTATGATGCACAGTTAGTGGTTTCATGCATGCTATAAAATCATGGGTCACTTTTATGACAGACGTGTATATTTTGGTGTTAGTGCGTTAATTTGATCCCTCACTTATCCACAGCTGGGTAGTGTGATAGACAAACGGTTAAATTTTTCGTGGAGTGCTTGTCATGTCTTAGTTATACCAGTCGTAGTGATAGTGTGTAACACAGCCTGGTTTATAACTGTAAAGGTATCTGTAACACAAGGGTAGTGTATAACACAAGGGCAGTGTATAACACAAGGGTAGTGTATAACACAAGGGTATGTATAACACAAGGGCAGTGTATAACACAGGGTAGTGTATAACACAAGGGCAGTGTATAACACAAGGGCAGTGTATAACAAGGGAGTGTATAACACAAGGGCAGTGTATAACACAAGGGTAGTTATAACACAAGGGTAGTGTATAACACAAGGGCAGTGTATAACACAAGGGTAGTGTATAACACAAGGGTAGTGTATAACACAAGGGTAGTGTATAACACAAGGGCAGTGTATAACACAAGGGTAGTGTATAACACAAGGGTAGTGTATAACACAAGGGTAGTGTATAACACAAGGGTAGTGTATAACACAAGGGTAGTGTATACAGAAGTGTGTACCTGTTTATCATAGCCTGGTTTATAACGTAAGTTTAAAGTAAGGTTTATAACAGTAAAGATATCATATAACACCTTACTTCAGCATCAGACACACTACCATATCCAACATGTTCAATACAACACACAAGCTATATATTTGGCAGTCATTTGCCCACGTCAATACTGTGATGTACAGTTGCCTCCAGGCGGCACTACATACACCCTAACCACAATGTCCAAGTCCACAATCCAACAGCATCATGACAGAGATCTTGATCTGTGACAGTTTCACAACTCCACATCCCACCTGGTACGGGTACTATTGTCTTGAGTTCTCACAGCAATCTTGTTCCTGGGTCGCGCTCTTACCCTGCCTACCTGCCCTGTGTCACTGACAGACGTATATTTTCCTTTCTGTCTCCCAGTTGGAGTTTTCAATTCATTGTGGTGTCTGACACAGAGAATTAACTGGGTGCTTAAGCTGACTGCATCCAATCTCTTGAGGGATACACTGAATTCTTTGTTCCCAAGACAGGGATTCTGATCATTCCTCCTCCATTAGTAACAATCACTGATATAAACAGGATTGTAGGCCTACACATCATGATAAACTTTGTCACAACTGTAAACATCATATCATCAAATAATCATTTTTTTGCTGATGACATTTTTATGTTTGATGCTTCTTCCCAACAGGATGGTACCACACCGAGTGTTTGGCAATCATTGTGAGGGTTGATCAAAACAAGGACAGGGAGAACATTACTGCTCCCCTGACATCCTCTGAAGATGGTGTGCCCTGAGCTGTCAGTCAGTAACTTACAAATACCGGGGACTGTGATGTGTGCCCCATCAAACCCAGTAGTGCAGTGTGTATGTATCCCCCAGTGTGTCACTCACAGGCCATAGCAAGAGCATGGCTTCATTTCTGGCCCAGTGCTCTTCTCACAATGCTCCACACACGGTTAAGTGGCCACTCCATACACCTGGCCCCTCCCTTACTCTGGCGCCCAGTAAGTCCAGCTTGGCTCCTTCTGGAACCAAGTGTACATCCTGCCTGTGTCAGCCCTAACAGGGGACAGCTCCTGGCACCAAGTGTACATCCTGTGTCAGCCCTAACAGGGGACAGCTCCTGGCACCAAGTGTACATCCTGTGTCAGCCCTAACAGGGGACAGCTCCTGGCACCAAGTGTACATCCTATGTCAGCCCTAACAGGGGACAGCCCCTGGCACCAAGTGTACATCCTGTGTCAGCCCTAACAGGGGACAGCCCCTGGCACCAAGTGTACATCCTGTGTCAGCCCTAACAGGGGACAGCTCCTGGCACCAAGTGTACATCCTGTGTCAGCCCTAACAGGGGACAGCCCCTGGCACCAAGTGTACATCCTGTGTCAGCCCTAACAGGGGACAGCCCCTGGCACCAAGTGTACATCCTGTGTCAGCCCTAACAGGGGACAGCCCCTGGCACCAAGTGTACATCCTGTGTCAGCCCTAACAGGGGACAGCCCCTGGCACCAAGTGTACATCCTGTGTCAGCCCTAACAGGGGACAGCCCCTGGCACCAAGTGTACATCCTGTGTCAGCCCTAACAGGGGACAGCTCCTGGCACCAAGTGTACATCCTGTGTCAGCCCTAACAGGGGACAGCCCCTGGCACCAAGTGTACATCCTGTGTCAGCCCTAACAGGGGACAGCCCCTGGCACCAAGTGTACATCCTGTGTCAGCCCTAACAGGGGACAGCCCCTGGCACCAAGTGTACATCCTGTGTCAGCCCTAACAGGGGACAGCCCCTGGCACCAAGTGTACATCCTGTGTCAGCCCTAACAGGGGACAGCCCCTGGCACCAAGTGTACATCCTGTGTCAGCCCTAACAGGGACAGCCCCTGGCACCAAGTGTACATCCTGTATCAGCCCTAACGGGACAGCTCCTGGCACCAAGTGTACATCCTGTGTCAGCCCTAACGGGACAGCCCCTGGCACCAAGTGTACATCCTGTCAGCCCTACCAAGGGACAGCTCCTACTGACAACTACCTTTTCCTTGTCCTGCACTCCCCTTGCAACCCATCCACCGCAGTGTCCGGCCATCATGGCACACTCTAATATCGGTAATGTGAACAAGACTCCCCCATGACACCAGCTACTGTGTTATGGTCTGCTGTCACTAAAGTGACCCACACTGTCACAGGATCCCTGTTCTTCTGGCTTATCTAAAGTCGACAATGTGACACAGTGTGTCCAGCGGGGAGGCTCCAGTTCCAGGCACCTGCAGGAGTTCAAGGTACCCCTTCACTCCCTTCCTCTACAGTCCCACCCAGGACCCAGGGTCCTTCCCCTATGTGGGAACTCCGATCTGACTGACACAAGGTAAGGTGTTTGGAACATGCTGCAGGTTATGACTGCTGCAGGAAACATGACAGGTAGCGTGATTCCGTCCCATCTCCCTCAGAGGTTCTGTGCTTTTACTGGAGACATGGACATGTTAGGGCTGACACAGGATGTACACTTGGTGCCAGGGGCTGTCCCCTGTTAGGGCTGACGACAAGACAGAAGCTATTCTCATTGGCACCCGTCAGAAACTTTCCCAGCTGCCTCCTCTTTCTCTCCCATTATGTAACACATCAGTCCCAATTTCTGATTCAGCTAAAAACCTTGGTGTCTGCATTGACTCTACCCTGTCCATGAACAACTTTGTTTCTCAAACTGCCAGATCTTGCTACTATCATCTCCATCGTATAAGCCTGATCAGGAAGTATCTCTCTGTCGAAACAACTGCAAAACTCGTTCTCTCCTTCATAATGTCTCGCATTGACTATTGCAATTCACTCCTGTCTGGTCTTCCTGCCTCCACCATTCACATCCTACAGCGCATTCAAAACAATGCTGTACGCCTTGTACTCAAAAAGAAAAAAGCTGACCACATATCTCCTCTCCTGGCACAACTTCACTGGCTCCCTGTATCAAAGCGCATACAGTACAAACTAGACACCATGTGCTACAAAAGCCTCAATAACGCAGCCCCCGATTACCTGTCAAGCCTACTTGAGATCTATGTTCCCTCACGTACCCTCCGCTCTGCCTCCGATCCTCTGACTTTTCGCTTTCCACGCACTAAGCTCAATACTTATGGTCCACGAGCCTTCTCTGTTTCTGGTCCACTCTCCTGGAACAAACTTCCTCTCTCAGTCCGTCAGCAACCTACTTTTGCCTCCTTCAAGTCCGCTCTCAAAACTCACCTTTTCTCCTCTGCATAAAATCCTAACCTCACTCAACCCCCCTCTGCAGCCTGTCTCCGCTCGGAGGGGAATCACTTTGTTTTAATATATAATTGTATATGATGTGCTCTCTGTGGTTTTCCATTGGTTTTATTCTTGCTTTTATTGCTTTTATTCTTTTCTCCCCATTTGTGGCCATGCGTGTGTGTGTGTGTGTGTGTGTGTGTGTGTGTGTGTGTGTGTGTGTGTGTGTGTGTGTGTGTGTGTGTGTGTGTGTGTGTGGTGCGTGTGTGTGCGTGCGTGGCGTGTGGTGCGTGTGTGTCTTTTCGGCGCTTGGATTTGATTTTGTCGAGATTTGCGCTATATAAATATTGTAATTATTATGTATGCATGTGCGTACGTATGTATGTATGTATGTATGTATGTATACGCTTAGATTTATGTATGTATGTATGTATGCATGTATACGCTCAGCTTAGATTTATGTATGTAAGTATGTAAGCATGTATGTATGCATGTATACGCTCATATGTATGTAGGTATGTATGCATGTATACGCTCAGCGCTTAGATTTGATTTTATCAAGATTTTGCGCTATATAAATAAAATATATTATTATTATTATTATTATATCCTGTCTCTGTCCCTGGGGCTATTCCCTCAGGCCACTACTTCAAGCACAAAAGGAGAAAGGGGTACGTCAGGTCACACTATGAAGATACTGCTGTCTTCACAGCCCAGCTCTCTACACCTGGACACACAGCCCAGCTCTCTACACCTGGACACACAGGTCTTCACAGCCCAGCTCTCTACACCTGGACACACAGCCCAGCTCTCTACACCTGGACACAGTCCAGCTCTCTACACCTGGACACACAGTCCAGCTCTCTACACCTGGACACACAGTCCAGCTCTCTACACCTGGACACACAGTCCAGCTCTCTACACCTGGACACAGTCCAGCTCTCTACACCTGGACACACAGCCCAGCTCTCTACACCTGGACACACAGCCCAGCTCTCTACACCTGGACACACAGTCCAGCTCTCTACACCTGGACACACAGCCCAGCTCTCTACACCTGGACACACAGTCCAGCTCTCTACACCTGGACACAGTCCAGCTCTCTACACCTGGACACACAGTCCAGCTCTCTACACCTGGACACACAGTCCAGCTCTCTACACCTGGACACACAGTCCACCTCTCTACACCTGGACACACAGCCCAGCTCTCTACACCTGGACACACAGCCCAGCTCTCTACACCTGGACACACAGGTCTTCACAGCCCAGCTCTCTACACCTGGACACACAGGTCTTCACAGCCCAGCTCTCTACACCTGGACACACAGGTCTACACAGTCCAGCTCTCTACACCTGGACACACAGGTCTACACAGTCCAGCTCTCTACACCTGGAACCACAGTCCAGCTCTCTACACCTGGACACACAGCCCAGCTCTCTACACCTGGACACAGCCCAGCTCTCTACACCTGGACACACAGTCCAGCTCTCTACACCTGGACACACAGGTCTACACAGCCCAGCTCTCTACACCTGGACACACAGTCCACCTCTCTACACCTGGACACAGCTCTCTACACCTGGACACACAGCCCAGCTCTCTACACCTGGACACACAGCCCAGCTCTCTACACCTGGACACACAGGTCTACACAGTCCAGCTCTCTACACCTGGACACACAGGTCTACACAGTCCAGCTCTCTACACCTGTACACACAGCCCAGCTCTCTACACCTGGACACACAGGTCTACACAGTCCAGCTATGACCGTAGGGCTCCTGAACTCCAGAGCTCTCTTCACTTCTGCTGCCTTTCATGGCTGTGTCCCCATTAGACTGCTGGAGCTGGGAAACCACTTTCACCAGCCTTTACTTACGAGAACTTTAAGGTTTCATCCTTGGATGGCCTGTCTCACATCTCTTTCACTGTGGACAATGCCACAATGAATGTCTCCAGGTTGTGATCAAGCCAGAACTGTTGATCTCCTCCCTCCAGCTAATCGCAAATTCTGTATGATGCTAAAACAGCAATTTTCACACATAAATTCCCATTCCACCATAGATATGGAGAGTATATGATGTTAAAGGATCCATTTTTACATACAAGTTCCCATTTAGCTAGAACACTTGACCACAGATATAGTAGACTGTATGATGCTAAAGGATCCATTTTTACATACAAGTTCCCATTTAGCTAGAACACTTGACCACAGATATAGTAGACTGTATGATGCTAAAGGATCCATTTTTACATACAAGTTCCCATTTAGCTAGAACACTTGACCACAGATATAGTAGACTGTATGCTGTTAAAGGATCCATTTTTACATACAAGTTCCCATTTAGCTAGAACACTTGACCACAGATATAGTAGACTGTATGCTGTTAAAGGATCCATTTTTACATACAAGTTCCCATTTAGCTAGAACACTTGACCACAGATATAGTAGACTGTATGATGCTAAAGGATCCATTTTTACATACAAGTTCCCATTTAGCTAGAACACTTGACCACAGATATAGTAGACTGTATGCTGTTAAAGGATCCATTTTTACATACAAGTTCCCATTTAGCTAGAACACTTGACCACAGATATAGTAGACTGTATGATGCTAAAGGATCCATTTTTACATACAAGTTCCCATTTAGCTAGAACACTTGACCACAGATATAGTAGACTGTATGCTGTTAAAGGATCCATTTTTACTTACAAGTTCCCATTTAGCTAGAACACTTGACCACAGATATAGTAGACTGTATGATGCTAAAGGATCCATTTTTACATACAAGTTCCCATTTAGCTAGAACACTTGACCACAGATATAGTAGACTGTATGCTGTTAAAGGATCCATTTTTACATACAAGTTCCCATTTAGCTAGAACACTTGACCACAGATATAGTAGACTGTATGATGCTAAAGGATCCATTTTTACATACAAGTTCCCATTTAGCTAGAACACTTGACCACAGATATAGTAGACTGTATGCTGTTAAAGGATCCATTTTTACATACAAGTTCCCATTTAGCTAGAACACTTGACCACATATAGTAGACTGTATGCTGTTAAAGGATCCATTTTATACTTGTAAAATTCCCATTCAGCTAGAACACTGACCACAGCCACCTCTTAGATCTATCCAGTCATCCCCTCTTTGGTTCCCTAGTGGTCCTACCACTAAGCTGTGGAGAAAAAAAGGAAGAGGAATTACATTTTTTCATGTGGGTAGGACGGCACCTTGCCTGGAGGCAACTATGCACCGCCATCTTGACAAGCTTGGGCAAATACTGGACAAATATACAGCAATCATGTGCGTACTGCATCAACTGGACATGTTAAGCATACAAACAAACAGGAATTTACATTAAAATATTACATTCAAACATTTCTGTTTTATCTAACAATATGTATAACACTCTAGTTTACCTAAAAGTAAGTCTATCACATTTTACTTTACCTAACAGTATGTGTAAATATCACTCTAGTTTACCTTTAAAGTAAGTCTATCACATTTTACTTTACCTAATACTAGTAACAGTATGTGTAAATATCACTCTAGTTTACCTAAAAGTAAGTCTATCACATTTTACTTTACCTAACAGTATGTGTAAATATCACTCTAGTTTACCTTAAAGTAAGTCTATCACATTTTACTTTACCTAACACTAGTAACAGTATGTGTAAATATCACACTCTAGTTTACCTAAAAGTAAGTCTACCACATTTTACTTTATCTAACAGTATGTGTAAATATCACTCTAGTTTACCTTAAAGTAAGTCTATCACATTTTACTTTACCTAACAGTATGTGTAAATATCACACTCTAGTTTACCTAATTATTTTTAATGGGATGTGTGTACAACAATCTTTTTCTTTTAATGGTGGTGAGTGTGTCACTGTGTGCCATACATGGTGTATATCCAATTGTATATGTGTGTTAACAGTTTTTGTTTTCCTGGGGTGGGCATCACATACCCGTATCACATCTTAGGATAGTTCTCCAGTTCGTAAGGTTGAGGTTCCTCCCACCATTCAAAGATCGGCTTGGAGAAGGAGTCGTTACGTCGGAAGGCGCTGTCCCGTGTCTTGACCGCCGTCACACCCTGGACAAGACAGCATCAATCAAGATTAAACCGACAGAGAGAAACACACACAACCACAACACAATGGGCACAAGCTCTGGTCATTGCAGCAATCTTCTTCAGTGTACTGTGACACAATTCCTGTAACTTTTGTCCTGATGTCTGTCAAAGAACTATGGTCTTCTCCAATATACTGACACAATTCCTGTAACTTTTGTCCTGATGTCTGTCAAAGAACCATGGTCTTCTCCAATGTACTGACACAATTCCTGTAACTTTTGTCTTGATGTCTGTCAAAGAACTATGGTCTTCTCCAATGTACTGCAACACAATTCCTGTAACTTTTGTCCTGATGTCTGTCAAAGAACTATGGTCTTCTCCAATATACTGCAACACAATTCCTGCTATCTGTCGAAGAACTGACATGGTCTTTGAATCCATAACAACCCCCAGAAATTCAAAACACTGAACTGGTGTAAACCCCCGACTTCAGCAAAAGGATGACCTTTCAACTGTTACTCTACATGATTCAGCACTATCCCCTTGTATCAGTCATCAAAATACACTGATATCAAATGGCCTTCTTCTGTCTGTCTAGTTAGCACAGGTTCTAGCAGTTTGGTGAACATCCTTGTATCAGAGAGTCATCAAACTACACTGATATCGAATGGCCTTCTTCCCTCAGTCTAGTTAGCACAGGTTTTTGCTGAACATCCTAGGTACATCTTGGAAGCCTTGGGACAGGGCCTGGAAGGAATTCATTCAGTGTACCATTTAACATAAAATGAAATATTTTTTCAATTATTAGCAACAGGTATAAAAAAAAAAAAAGGTGCTCTGATGTCAAGGGAGGTAAAAAAGCAATTGTTTCCCTCACAAGAGAAATGCCAGATTTGAAAGAATCCACTCTGAAGCGTATTTTTCCCACTGATCTACTCTGTTATTTTAAATTCCAAGATTAGTCTGTATCTTTCTTTGGCTCAAAAATACAGTTGACAGATACTGTCCTGGGACCTTTTCACTTTTCTGATCATTCCTACTTCCCTCAGTTTGAGTCCACTCACAATGTTTCACAGTCACAAGGTAGAAGTGAATTCAGTCAGCTTGATAAGCCATGCAAATTACCTGTCAAATCAACTGACACACCACCAATAGTGCCCAGTATCCATTTGTCTGACATCTGGTGATGCCACTTATCAAGAGGGGGAAAACCCACGTAACTGGCTATAAAACTGTCTTCTTTGACAAAGATGGATAAGAGAAGGATGGCAAAGAGCTGATCTCTCTGTTGTCTATGGGGAGACTGACACTTGTGTCTACATGCTGTATGTTAGTTTGACTGACACTTGTGTCTGTATGCTGTATGTTAGTTTGACTGACACTTGTGTCTACATGCTGTATGTTAGTTTGACTGACACTTGTGTCTACATGCTGTATGTTACTGTTAGTTTGACTGACACTTGTGTCTACATGCTGTATGTTAGTTTGACTGACTGACACTTGTGTCTACATGCTGTATGTTAGTTTGACTGACTGACACTTGTGTCTACATGCTGTATGTTAGTTTGACTGACACTTGTGTCCACATGCTGTATGTTACTGTTAGTTTGACTGACACTTGTGTCTACATGCTGTATGTTAGTTTGACTGACTGACACTTGTGTCTACATGCTGTATGTTAGTTTGACTGACTGACACTTGTGTCTACATGCTGTATGTTAGTTTGACTGACTGACACTTGTGTCTACATGCTGTATGTTAGTTTGACTGACTGACACTTGTGTCTACATGCTGTATGTTAGTTTGACTGACTGACACTTGTGTCTACATGCTGTATGTTAGTTTGACTGACACTTGTGTCTACATGCTGTATGTTAGTTTGACTGACACTTGTGTCTACATGCTGTATGTTAGTTTGACTGACACTTGTTCTACATGCTGTATGTTAGTTTATCTGACTGACACTTGTGTCTACATGCTGTATGTTAGTTTGACTGACACTTGTGTCTACATGCTGTATGTTAGTTTGACTGACACTTGTGTCTACATGCTGTATGTTAGTTTATCTGACTGACACTTGTGTCTACATGCTGTATGTTAGTTTGACTGACACTTGTGTCTACATGCTGTATGTTAGTTTGACTGACACTTGTGTCTACATGCTGTATGTTAGTTTGACTGACTGACACTTGTGTCTACATGCTGTATGTTAGTTTGACTGACACTTGTGTCTACATGCTGTATGTTAGTTTGACTGACACTTGTGTCTACATGCTGTATGTTACTGTTAGTTTGACTGACACTTGTGTCTACATGCTGTATGTTAGTTTGACTGACACTTGTGTCTACATGCTGTATGTTAGTTTGACTGACTGACACTTGTGTCTACATGCTGTATGTTAGTTTGACTGACACTTGTGTCTACATGCTGTATGTTAGTTTGACTGACACTTGTGTCTACATGCTGTATGTTAGTTTGACTGACACTTGTGTCTACATGCTGTATGTTAGTTTGACTGACACTTGTGTCTACATGCTGTATGTTAGTTTGACTGACACTTGTGTCTACATGCTGTATGTTAGTTTGACTGACACTTGTGTTTACATGCTGTATGTTAGTTTGACTGACACTTGTGTCTGTATGCTGTATGTTAGTTTGACTGACACTTGTGTCTGTATGCTGTATGTTAGTTTGACTGACACTTGTGTCTACATGCTGTATGTTAGTTGACTGACATTGTGTCTACATGCTGTATGTTATGTTGTGCTATGCATTGTGTCCTTCATGCTGTATGTTAGTTTGACTGACTGACACTTGTGTCTACATGCTGTAGTTAGTTTGACTGACACTTGTGTCTACATGCTGTATGTTAGTTTGACTGACTGAACTTGTGTCTATGCTGTATGTTAGTTTGACTGACTGACACTTGTGTCTACTGCTGCTGTATGTTATTTGACTGACACTTGTGTCTACATGTGTATGTTAGTTTGACTGACACTTGTGTCTACTGTTATGTTATTTGCTGACTGACATTGTTAATGCTGCTGTATTTGCTACTGACATGTTGTTACATGCTGATTGTTTAGTTTGATGATGACACTTGTGTCTACATGCTGTATGTTATTGACTGACACTTGTGTCTAATGCTGTATGTTAGTTTATGACTGTTGTACATGCTTGTGTAATGCTGATTTGTTATGCTTTGTTATTTGTTTGATGACACTTGTGTCTACATGCTGTAGTTAGTTTGTGGACACTTTTACATGCTGTATGTTTTTTGACACTTGTGTTACATGCGTATGTTGTTTGACTGACACTTGGTTATCTGTATGTTAGTTGACTGACACTTGTGTCTAATGCTTGATGTTATTGCTCTTGTTTACAGCTGATTGTTTGCTTTGTGTCGATGTGTTGTCTGATGTATTGTTTCACTGTTATTGAGTTTGTGTGCACTTGGTTGTTATTGTGACTGACTTGTTGTGTCTGTTGATTGTCTTGTGTTATGCTGATTGTTTGTGTGTTTGTGTAATTTGTGATGTGTTGTGTTGTGTGCTTTAGTGTTGTTTGGCTGTTCCGTTTTAGTGTTGTTGATTTTAGTTTGTGTCTGTTTTGTGTTCATGTTGTGTTTGGGTTTGTGTTGTCTTTTGAGTTGTTGTTTGTGTTGTAGTTTGTGTGCTGGGTTTGTTGTTTGTGCTTTATGTGTATTTGCTTCAGTTGTTTGGCCTGTTTGTTTGTCTGAAGTTTGCTGTTCTAGTGTTGTAGTTTGTGCTGTCCTTGTGTTTGTTAGTGTTTTGCTGTCCTGATGTGTTTTGTGTTGTGTGTTCCTGATGTTGTGTTTTGCTGTCTGTAGTTTGATGTTTGTCTGTTCTATGTGTTTGTAGTGTTTGTGTTGTTCTAATGTTTGTAGTGTGTCTGTTCTAATGTTGTATGTTGTGCTGTCCTGATGTGTTCATGTTGTGCTGTTAGTTTTGTGCTGTTCTATGTGTTTGTAGTTTGTGCTGAACTGAAAGGTAATTGCCTGCCTTGTGTAACATGCTGAAATTGTTTGGATGGAACTGAGTGTCTCTGTGTTTTTTCTCTTAAGTTCTTGCAAAATTTCTAAACATGCGTGTTGGTGACCTGACTGACCACTTTCACTGTGTTGTTGGAATCTGACTAGACCTGTTGTCACATCTTTGTTGTGTTGTAACAAGTGTCTGCTGTCAGTCAGTGATAACACGTTCTACTGTCCAATTGTTTGACTGGAACCTGTCTTCACTGTACTATTTACTACAATTGAGGCCCGACCACTGTAGTGTGTAGCGACTCAGTTTCTACTCTGTTTTAGTGATGATGATCACTTTTTCATGTGAATTTAGTTTTGACATTTTTTGTCAGAAATGTTCCCTGTAGTCGACTATCCTTGTTGTCTAATGAATGCGTTTGTAGTTAGTTTTGGGGCTAACAGAGCAATTTGTGTTCCTCTTAGGTAGAGAATGATACCCCCTAGGTCAAATGTATGTATATTATTTTTGAGTGCACTTGGATCTAACTGAAGTGTTGAGGACTTTCCTTTTGTTAACATCTGTAGATTAGTTTTCTCTTGTGGTTTTCCAGTAGTTTCTGGCGCATCTTGTTCATGTTATTTGCAGTTGTTGACTCATACACTTGGTTAAGTGTGTTGAATTTTTTTTACTTTGCACGACTTGCATAAAGAACTGAGCAAGATCATGGACACGAGTTGGTGGTTCAGTTTTCTTTTTATTTCCCATCATCTTAGATGACTGGCTACCAGTACCAGTAACACCAGTACTGTACTCAGCCTTTGCTTCACATCAGACAACATCCATCACTGTGTCCATGGCACACAATTCAAAGTTCAAAATCTGTTTCAAAACTGCTTGGCAGTAATCAACTGATGCTGTCACACAGCCTGACTTTGCTGCTGAAAAGCTCCGTAGGAACTGCTGAGCAGTCACTGTCTCATACTGGCTAAGCTGCCACACTCACATGTCAGTTACACGTGCACCAAGCTGAACAAAGCCGATCACAAAGTCAGTGTATAAAACTATGGAAAAAGAGCACAAACTTACCCCATACAGAAAAGGTCTCTTGGGAGTAAACCAAAGCTGTCCAACACACCTCCAAACCCAAACTGAGATCACCATGGCAGCAGGGCACAAAGGGCCACAGAATCTGGGACAGTTTTTACAATGCTACGATGATGGAAACAATGACAGTGATGTTGGTATAGTGTTCCATTTTGCACTGAGACTGCATGACACTGTTGTAATCATAATACATACTGGCATCAACCAGGCCCAAGGGATACAGACACCTGCAGTACTGGTCAGGAAATCTGAGCAACAAGAGCAAAAATTCATTCATAACAATGGGTGAGATCTGACTGCGTGGTCCCAGTCTGTCTAACTTGCCCACAGCACATTCAGCGCTGGACAACAGCCAGTCAGGCCAAACATCCCAACATAGTTTCTACTGATGGGGGTTCAAACCCAAAAACCTCCCCCTCCCCAACCCCCCAGTCAGTCATTTGTTGGCTAACCACCTCACCACACTGATGTACTTACATGCATTCTGTCTTTGTGTTCTGTCCAGAAAGTGACGGGCTGTTCATTCCTGTAGTTATGGTCCTGTTGACAGACAACAAATGTCTTGTTTATTATCATTATAACATTATCATTATCATAACATTACTGTTGAAGGGCTGTTCATTCCTGTAGTATGGTCCTGTTGACAGACAACAAATGTCTTGTTTATTATCATTATCATTATCATAACATTACTGTTTAAAGACTGTTCATTCCTGTAGTTATGGTCCTGTTGACAGACAACAAATGTCTTGTTTATTATCATTATAACATTATCATAACATTACTGTTTAAAGGCTGTTCATTCCTGTAGTTATGGTCCTGTTGACAGACAACAAATGTCTTGTTTATTATCATTATCATTATCATAACATTACTGTTTAAGGGCTGTTCATTCCTGTAGTTATGGTCCTGTTGACAGACAACAAATGTCTTGTTTATTATCATTATCATTATTATAGCATTACTGTTGAAGGGCTGTTCATTCCTGTAGTTATGGTCCTGTTGACAGACAAACAAATGTCTTGTTTATTATCATTATCATTATCATAACATTACTGTTTAAAGGCTGTTCATTCCTGTAGTTATGGTCCTGTTGACAGACAACAAATGTCTTGTTTATTATCATTATCATAACATTACTGTTTAAGGGCTGTTCATTCCTGTAGTTATGGTCCTGTTGACAGACAACAAATGTCTTGTTTATTATCATTATCATTATCATAACATTACTGTTTAAGGGCTGTTCATTCCTGTAGTTATGGTCCTGTTGACCTAGGATTTTTCAGTCACAAGCAGATTTAATGAGCCTGGTTCGTGTGTGTGTGTATGTGTGTGTGTGTGTGTGTGGTGTGTGTGTGTGTGTGTGTGTGTGTGTGTGTGTGTGTGTGTGTATGTGTATGTGTGTGTGTGTGCGCGCGCGTGTGTGCATGCATGCTTGCATGCATGCGTGTGTGTATGCATGCATGTGTGTATGCTTACATGCATGCATGCGTGCTTATGTGCATGCGTGCGCACACGTTTTCCTACCGTTTCCCTGCCTTTTGCTTATTCATTCATTTATTTAAGCATACTTACTTTAGTTATGACATCATTTATTAAGCATACTTACTTTAGTTATGACATCATTTATTTAAGCATACTTACTTTAGTTATGACATCATTTATGTAGCATACTTACTTTAGTTATGACATCATTTATTTAAGCATACTTACTTTAGTTATGACATCATTTATTTAAGCATACTTACTTTAGTTATGACATCATTTATTTAAGCATACTTACTTTAGTTATGACATCATTTATTTAAGCATACTTACTTTAGTTATTATGACAATCATTCTTTTCAACATGACGATTATTTAAAGTCTGTGTGTGATAAAGTTAAGGCAAGAATTCTATCATCTGGGAAAGCAGAATTGCTGTAGAACTCTCAGACACATAATTATGTTTCAAGGTCTTTAAAGTAAATAATTCCTAGGTCAGTCACAACAAGTATTACAAATAATCATACTTTGTCATACTATACCTTAAGTCTGTATGTAGCAAATTACAAACCAGAATTCCAACTACGGTGGAAGTTAAATGGTTTCAGGAGCATTGTGCACTTTTTTCAAGCTCGATCAGTTAATTCCTAGATTATTTACCATAACTATCATGACTAATGATAGCTTTTTTATAAGTAAATATCTGGAGTATATGTGTGGCAAATTTCATGCCAGAATTCCACCTATTGTGGAAGTTATGGTGGTTTTAGGACTCTCGTGTCATGTTTTTCTTTGGCTTGTTAAGATTATTGATTGTTATTGACATTTTTGTTTCAAGCCCAGCCAACAACGTACAGCCACATCAGGGCTACACTCATTTCAAAACATACACAATATGTCAACAGGAAAAAAATGGAAAAGATATTCAAGTACACATATCAAGACATTTGCACACATAATCTACGGAAATGCCCCTGGTGTTGACCATACCATCCAATTTATTGCACAGGGGATTTAAATAAACATACCTGAATACAAATTCAAACATAAGTAAGGGCACTAAAACATCTATAAAAACAGGCACAAATTACCTGAAATTGCTTCCGCATATCTCACTTCCCTAGAACCAAAAATGCACTTTATGTATGTACCCAATTATAAATCCTAAGACAAAGTACCTAAGACTTTACTGAACACATACAGATGAATGGACCAGCAAGGCAGAAAATGACAGGAAGTAATGATAGAAAGCAAAGGAGGAAGAAAGAAACAATTAGAGTGACAGAAAAGAGAAAATTTCTAGCACAGAATTTCCCGACGGTGGGGATACTACAATTATAATGAAAGAGCCCCAGCATCCCCATGGGGGTGGCTTGTCAAGGTAGTTAAGTACTGAGTTACTTACCCAAACTATGAGACTACACATAATTATTCACCATGAGTAATACCTATAGCCTGCTTGTCAAGGTAGTTAAATTAAGTACTGAGTTACTTACCCAAACTATCAGACTACACATAATTATTCACCATGAGTAATACCTATAGCCTGCTTGTCAAGGTAGTTAAGTACTGAGTTACTTACCCAAACTATCAGACTACACATAATTATTCACCATGAGTAATACCTATAGCCTGCTTGTCAAGGTAGTTAAGTACTGAGTTACTTACCCAAACTATGAGACTACACATAATTATTCACCATGAGTAATACCTATAGCCTGCTTGTCAAGGTAGTTAAGTACTGAGTTACTTACCCAAACTATCAGACTACACATAATTATTCACCATGAGTAATACCTATAGCCTGCTTGTCAAGGTAGTTAAATTAAGTACTGAGTTACTTACCCAAACTATCAGACTACACATAATTATTCACCATGAGTAATACCTATAGCCTGCTTGTCAAGGTAGTTAAGTACTCAGTTACTTACCCAAACTATGAGACTACACATAATTATTCACCATGAGTAATACCTATAGTCTGCTTGTCAAGGTAGTTAAGTACTGAGTTACTTACCCAAACTATCAGACTACACATAATTATTCACCATGAGTAATACCTATAGTCTGCATGTGACAACTTACAAGCCAAAATTTCAATGGTGAAGTTAAAATGATTTTAGGACAGTTACACAGTGTTTTTTAAGCTCATAAATTACTTATTGAATTAATTACAAAAACTACCAACTAGTCATACTTTCTTCATGACCAGTACTACCTGGGGCCTGTGTCTGGCATGTTATAAGTACAAGCAGGACTTCAGCTATTATAGAAGTTACAGAGCTCTCCCCTCTATCTTAAAGCTCGTTAAAGTGAAAAGCAATTACTGGGCTGATTACCAAAACTATTACCACTATAGTTTTTTTTTCATTACAAATAATACTTTAATAATAGTCTTTGTGTGTTAAATTACTGGGCTGAATTCCAGCTATTATGGTAGTTGTAACGGTTTTAGTACCATCATGTAGGCCTACTTCTTCAAGCTCGTTTTATTAATCAATCAAATTGTGACATGTAATCAGTACACTGTTTATTGTTGTTTTGTGCTGGTCAAATCTTTATAGTGATATTCAAATTTTGCTTCTTGGTTCAATCTTTACAAAGTTATGTCAAAGTTTCTGCTATGTAAGCCACATACAAAATGGCTATAGTTTTTAGTAGTTACAAAAATCCTAACTTCAGTCACACAATAATGTCACGTGGTCACGGTTTGTGCCATGTAAGGAATGTACAAAATGGCTATAGTTTTTAGTGGTTACAAAAATCCTAACTTCAGTCACACAATAATGTCACGTGGTCAAGGTTTGTGTCATGTAAGAAATGTACAAAATGGCTATAGTTTTTAGTAGTTACAAAAATCCTAACTTCAGTCACACAATAATGTCACATGGTCAGCAGTTGTCTGGCTATGTAAGCCACATACAAAATGGCTATAGCTTTTAGTAGTACAAACAATCTAACTTCAGTCACAGTACAATGAAAGCCTTTTTAAACCATTGTAAATCTGCTTTTTTCTGTGATGCGAATTATATAATCTTCAAAACTGACAAGTTTTGTCACATACCTACATCATGATAAACGTAACCGCAAAAACCAGGAAGGGACCTCGATGTTATCAACATGTTACTGAGTACCATGAACAGGAAAACAAAACCCACATGAAGACCAAAATGTAACATTTCTGGTACACTAAAACATACATACAGCACTGAACATCCTCATGGCTGGGTGGCAATTCACCATACCGAACGTTCATAATCTCAGTTAAGATGTTCATACATAAAAATATTGTGCATACAGACTGGACACAGTTGGCCAATCCTAGCCAACATAAGGACACATAGCTAAGGGAATACACTATGCTTGCATACTTCTTTCCATTTATCCATATGTATGCGGCAGTTACGGTCAACAACAAGACACTTTTTTCTTTTTTTAAAACGTCATGGAAAAGTGTATCTAGACATTTCTGCATAGTTCTCACATCCCTGTTTATTGAACACATACAGGTGAATGTACCAGTAAGACAAAAACTGACAGGAAGAAATGACAGAAATCAAAGGAGCAAGGTAGAAACAAAGACAGTGACAGAAAAGAGGACATTTCTAGCAAAGAATTTCCAAAAGGTGGAGATAATATTTATACTGAAAGAACCCTTGATATCTTCAATTTGTTCAAAGTGAATCAAAGGGGGAAGGGTCAGCAATAATAACAATACTAATGATAAAAAATGAAGAACTTTTACTACAACTACTGCCGCTAAAACCCTTTCTATTGTGTGTGTGTGTGTGTGTGTGTGTGTGTGTGTGTGTGTGTGTGTGTGTGTGTGTGTGTGTGTCACTGTGTGTGTGTGTGTGTGTGTGTGTGTATGCATCACACACACACACACACACATATATATATATATATATATATATATATATATATATATATATATATATATATATATATATATATATATATAACTGAACAATTGAATACAAGAATAAGTGATACAACGTGTAACTCTCCTGTCAAACTGACTTGATTGAAGTCTGAAGGAGAAAACAAGAAGAAAAAGAAAGGAAAAAAGGGAGATTCAAAATAAGAGAGTTACAACTTACATATAGTATACCACAGTTAGCATCAGTGTGTGAACAGTGTACTCACCCTAGTGGGGGCCAGCCTCTGTGGTTGGAAGTCAAAGTCATAGCTGGACATTTTGATAGATCTGTAGTCTGTAGGCTCCGGTCCTGGGTCACTTTCGCTCTGCTTCTCCTTGCTGCCAACACACATTGACAATGGACTGGATTGGGTTGGGTTGGAATGGATTTTGGCAAACTTTTTGTTGTTGTTGTTGTTGTTGTTGTTATTGTTGTTGTTGTTATCGATCAACACAGAATTTTGCCAACAGTTTTGTTGGTTGATCTTCACAGGAAAAGCATGTTGCCATTGTCTGGCGCCACCCACTTCTTTGTTTTTCCTTTTGCATGTAGTTTCATTTACCTGCGAAAGTGAATTTTTCAACAAACTTTTGTCAGGGATCACCCTTTTACTGCTGGGGGATCTTTTATGTGCGTTTATTGTGCGCTGTGTAATGGACTTTGGTGTATCATTTCATTGAAAAGACTGGCATCCAGGCCAGCACTTAAAGTGTAGTGGAGAGAGGAAGACACTTCTGACCTGTTCACAATTGTCTGTTCACATTCTCAAACCTTTGGCTTCCTGAGGAAAGTGCTTTACCACTGGGTCACACACTGTATCTCTCTGAATGTGGAGTACCAATGTGATTTCAGCTCAGTTCATATTGCTTATAGCCCAGCCGTCTACTAGAGCCATATCAGGGCTAACACCACGACAAAAAACAACAACCCGTTAAAAGACAACAGATAAAAACCATGCTCACCACCAATATGATTTAAGCCATTTTGTTCTTTATAGGTCACACATTGTATTATCACTTGAATGTGGAGTACCAAAGTGACTCAAGCCATTTTGTTCTTTGTAAGTCACACATTGTATTATCACTTGAATGTGGAGTACCAAAGTGACTCAAGCCATTTTGTTCTTTGTAAGTCACACATTGTATTATCACTTGAATATGGAGTACCAAAGTGACTCAAGCCATTTTGTTCTTTGTAAGTCACACATTGTATCACTTGAATGTGGAGTACCAAAGTGACTCAAGCCATTTTGTTCTTTGTAAGTCACACATTGTATTATCACTTGAATGTGGAGTACCAAAGTGACTCAAGCCATTTTGTTCTTTGTAAGTCACACATTGTATCACTTGAATGTGGAGTACCAAAGTGACTCAAACCATTTTGTTCTTTGTAAGTCACACATTGTATCACTTGAATGTGGAGTACCAAAGTGACTCAAACCATTTTGTTCTTTGTAAGTCACACATTGTATCACTTGAATGTGGACTACCAAAGTGACTCAACCATTTTGTTCTTTGTAAGTCACACATTGTATCACCTGAATGTGGAGTACCAAAGTGACTCAAACCATTTTGTTCTTTGTAGGTCACACATTGTATCACTTGAAGTGAATGTGGACTACCAAAGTGACTCAACCATTTTGTTCTTTGTAAGTCACACATTGTATCACTTGAATGTGGAGTACCAAAGTGACTCAAACCATTTTGTTCTTTGTAAGTCACACACTGTATCACTTGAATGTGGAGTACCAATGTGATTCACACTGTCTGTTCTTTGTAAGTCACACATTGTATCACTTGAATGTGGACTACCAAAGTGACTCAAGCCATTTTGTTCTTTGTAAGTCACACATTGTATCACTTGAATGTGGAGTATCCAATGTGATTCACATGTCTGTTCTTTGTAAGTCACACATTGTATCACTTGAAATGTGGATACACAAGTGACTCAAGACATTTGTTCTTTGTAAGTCACACATTGATATCACTTGAATGTGGAGTATCATATGTGACACACATTTGTTTTCTTTACAGGCCACACATTGTATCATCTGTTCTTTACAGGCCACACATTGTATCATATGTTCTTTACAGGCCACACATTGTATCATATTGTTCTTTACAGGCCACACATTGTATCATATGTCCTTTACAGGCCACACATTGTATCATATGTTCTTTACAGGCCACACATTGTATCATATGTCCTTTACAGGCCACACATTGTATCATATGTTCTTTACAGGCCACACGTTGTATCATATGTTCTTTACAGGCCACACATTGTTATCATATGTTCTTTTACAGGCCACACGTTGTATCATTGTTCTTTACAGGCCACACATTGTATCATATGTCCTTTACAGGCCACACATTGTATTATCTGTCCTTTACAGGCCACACATTGTATCATCTGTCCTTTACAGGCCACACATTGTAGTTCATCTGTCCTTTAACTACAGGTCCACACATTGTATCATCTGTCCTTTACACTACAGGCCACACATTGTATCATCTGTTCTTTACAGGCCACACATTGTATCATATGTTCTTTACAGGCCACACATTGTATCATCTGTCCTTTACAGGCCACACATTGTATCATCTGTCCTTTACAGGCCACACATTGTATCATCTGTCCTTTACAGGCCACACATTGTATCATCTGTCCTTTACAGGCCACACATTGTATCATCTGTTCTTTACACTACAGGCCACACATTGTATCATCTGTCCTTTACACTACAGGTCACACATTGTATCATCTGTCCTTTACACTACAGGCCACACATTGTATCATCTGTTCTTTACACTACAGGCCACACATTGTATCATCTGTCCTTTACAGGCCACACATTGTATCATCTGTCCTTTACACTACAGGTCACACATTGTATCATCTGTTCTTTACAGACCACACATTGTATCATCTGTCCTTTACACTACAGGTCACACATTGTATCATCTGTCCTTTACAAGGCCACACATTGTATCAATATGTCCTTTACACTACAGGCCACACATTGTATCATCTGTCCTTTACACTACAGGTCACACATTGTATCATCTGTTCTTTACAGGCCACACATTGTATCATCTGTTCTTTACAGGCCACACATTGTATCATCTGTTCTTTACAGACCACACATTGTATCATATGTCCTTTACAGGCCACACATTGTATCATCTGTCCTTTACAGGCCACACATTGTATCATCTGTTCTTTACACTACAGGCCACACATTGTATCATCTGTTCTTTACAGGCCACACATTGTATCATCTGTTCTTTACACTACAGGCCACACATTGTATCATCTGTTCTTTACAGGCCACACATTGTATCATCTGTTCTTTACACTACAGGCCACACATTGTATCATCTGTCCTTTACACTACAGGCCACACATTGTATCATCTGTCCTTTACAGGCCACACATTGTATCATCTGTTCTTTACACTACAGGTCACACATTGTATCATCTGTTCTTTACACTACAGGCCACACATTGTATCATCTGTCCTTTACACTACAGGCCACACATTGTATCATCTGTCCTTTACACTACAGGCCACACGTTGTATCATCTGTTCTTTACAGGCCACACATTGTATCATCTGTCCTTTACAGACCACACATTGTATCATCTGTCCTTTACACTACAGGCCACACATTGTATCATCTGTCCTTTACACTACAGGCCACACATTGTATCATCTGTTCTTTACACTACAGGCCACACATTGTATCATCTGTCCTTTACAGGCCACACATTGTATCATCTGTTCTTTACAGGCCACACATTGTATCATATGTTCTTTACACTACAGGTCACACATTGTATCATCTGTCCTTTACACTACAGGCCACACATTGTATCATCTGTCCTTTACAGGCCACACATTGTATCATCTGTCCTTTACAGGCCACACATTGTATCATCTGTTCTTTACACTACAGGTCACACATTGTATCATCTGTTCTTTACAGTCCACACATTGTATCATCTGTCCTTTACAGGCCACACATTGTATCATATGTTCTTTACAGGCCACACATTGTATCATCTGTCCTATACAGGCCACACATTGTATCATCTGTCTTTACAGGTCACACATTGTATCATCTGTTCTTTACAGGCCACACATTGTATCATCTGTCCTTTACACTACAGGCCACACATTGTATCATCTGTCCTTTACGGGCCCACACATTGTATCATCTGTTCTTTACAGGCCACACATTGTATCATCTGTTCTTTACAGGCCCACACATTGTATCATCTGTTCCTTTACAGGCCACACATTGTATCATCTGTCCTTTACAGGCCACACATTGTATCATCTGTCCTTTACAGGCCACACATTGTATCATATTCCTTTACAGGCCACACATTGTATCATCTGTTCTTTACAGGCCACACATGTATCATATATCCTTTACAGGCCACACATTGTATCATCTGTCCTTTACAGGCCACAACGTTGTATCATATGTTCTTTACAGGCCACACACTGTATCACTTTGAATGTGGAGTATCAATGTGATTCAAACCACTTATTGTTCTTTACAGGCTACACAGTGTATCGCATGTTCTTCTTAATAGGCCACATATCCTGTCACCTTGAATGCAGAGTTCCAATGTGATTCAAACCATCAAGTGAAGAAACACCAAGGTCTCATTCACACCGCTGATGCATGTCCTCCTTGGTCTATCTCTTGCTTTAAATCCACACATCTTTCTGTTAAAGGACTGCCGAGCCAGCAGCCAGGGTTACATTACATTACATCTGCTGATGGATATGATGGAGGATTGGTGTTGCTCCCCCCATTTCTCTGGTCTGAAGTGTTTCTGATCACGTAGCATGAAATATAATAAACTGGACATCAAACATATATGTACACACCTTTTTAAACCTGGTCAGATACTTCTCCTCAATCCCCCACCCCCCGAAACGGATCTTAAGTGATGGTCCAGGCGTAATTTACAGAACTTGGAAAGGCAACAGATGCCACCAAGTTTGCACTAACTTTCGCCTGCTGAAATTTTTAGGATTAAACCCAGGTACATGGAGGTCGTCAGCCCATCAAGACAGGCCATCTACACTACATCTACACTACAATGTCCACAACAGGATCAGGATCAAAACCAGGTACACAGAGGTCGTCAGCCCTGTCAAGACAGGCCATCTACACTACAATGTCCACAACAGGATTAGCATCAGGATCAAAACCAGGTACATGGAGGTCGTCAGCCCTGTCAAGACAGGCCATCTACACTACAATGTCCACAACAGGATTAGCATCAGGATCAAAACCAGGTACACAGAGGTCGTCAGCCCTGTCAAGACAGGCCATCTACACTACAATGTCACAACAGGATTAGCATCAGGATCAAAACCAGGTACATGGAGGTCGTCAGCCCTGTGAAGACAGGTCATCTACACTACATACAATGTCCACAACAGGATTAGCATCAGGATCAAAACCAGGTACAGAGGTCGTCAGCCCTGTCAAGACAGGCCATCTACACTACAATGTTCCACAACAGGATTAGCATCAGGATCAAAACCAGGTACATGGAGGTCGTCAGCCCTGTCAAGACAGGCCATCTACACTACAATGTCCACAACAGGATTAGCATCAGGATCAAAACCAGGTACATGGAGGTTGTCAGCCCTGTCAAGACAGGCCATCTACACTACAATGTCCACAATAGGATCAGGATTAGGATTAGGATCAAAATCAGGTACATGGAGGTCTCAGCCCTGTCAAGACAGGCCATCTACACTACACTACAATGTCCACAACAGGATCAGGATTAGGATTAGGATCAAAATCAGGTACATGGACGATGGAGGTCATCAGCCCTGTCAAGACAGGCCATCTACACTATACTACATGTCCACAACAGGATTAGGATTAGGATCAAAACCTGGTAATGGACGATGGAGGTCATCAGCCTTGTCAAGACAGGCCATCTACACTACAATGTCCACAACAAGATACATGTAAGCTGACAACAGCAGTACACACAGGTCAACCACATTTGAGCAGCACAGAAGCACAACCCTGGACTTCAGGCGTTCTTCCCATAACATGTGCCTATAGGATTTGTCCAGTATCCCATCCGAAGACACACACCAGGTGATCAAACTGTATAGTCACTCATCCCTTAAGTCCAACAGACGTCCAACTTCATCATCATTATATATCTGTAAGGAACTAACAGAAGAACATAAAATGAATTAACGGCCAACAATAAATACAAGGCCTGGTTGATGTCGACATACAGCTCCAGTCTTCCCATTTGACAGATGGAGTCTTACGTGGCTCAAGAAAAATGTTGTGCGCGCAGTGTCTGGTCCACCCAGATGTGAATGGCTACCTGACCCTTTCAGAATTAGGCAATACAAACTAACAAAGCGATAAGGGTAAGGAGCAGGGCATTACCCTCATAATACTGACCCCAAAAGCAGAGAAGGCCTCTACCACCTCACTTCTATATGACCTCCAGGATAAAGGACAAACTGTGCTGGTTTTGGTTTTGTTTAGATAAATCTGCTAATAACAATACAAAATGGACAGCAATAAACATGTAATACGGTGTGCCCAATCAGATATATTTAGCAAAACCAATTGTGTGTTGAAGCTGGCAAACAATTTCACAATCAAACTGTTACTGTATCAAAACGGATGCTATAGCCAGCTCTATCACAAACATGGAATTCTTCTGTACACACATTACAGCACCACTATCAGACTAAGACAAAAGGAGTGATTTGCAATACTGTGCTTCCTACTTACCAGATTTGAGCAAAGTACATCTTTTCCATCAGTTCCTTCTTAGAACCTGTCAACAAGTTTAAATAATGTCGCTATTGAAACTGAGTACACTCTGCAAAGCCAATACTCAAAACAATATACATGTATGGTATTCATGGTTGCAGCAGAGTAAATACTTGTAATTTGAAAATGACACTGACAAAGACTATAATCATAAATAACATATATAGCCTACACGTAGTAATGAAATTGGGAAAATCTCATAATTAAAACGTTCTTACAAACATCCACTTTCATGTCTTTACAAACTGTCTGCTTTCTTTTGATTTTTTTCATTCCTACAATCTTCATATTCTGTTTCTGATGCTGTGACAATCTGACACTACTCACTCCATCACCGTACCATGAAGGATGTTACAGCCAAATGGTTAGTATGTCAGACTACCATGAAGGGTACCTGTTTTTATTTTTCATCCTACACTAAGTGTTTACAGCCAATGGTAACTATGTCCATCACCTACCATGAAGGATGTTACAGCCAAATGGTTAGTATGTTAGACTACCATGAAGGATGTTACAGCCAAATGGTTAGTATGTAGACTACCATGAAGGATGTTACAGTCAAATGGTTAGTATGTTAGACTACCATGAAGGATGTTAGTCAAATGGTTAGTATGTTAGACTACTATGAAGGATGTTACAGCCAAATGGTTAGGACGTTAGACTACCAATAGTACCATAAACGATGTTACAGCCAAATGGTTAGGACGTTAGACTACCATGAAAATGTTACAGCCAAATGGTTAGGATGTTAGACTATCATGAAGGATGTTACAGCCAAATGGTTAGGATGTTAGACTACCATGAATGATGAAGGATGTTACAGCCAAATGGTTAGGATGTTACACTACCATGAAGGATGTTACAGCCAAATGGTTAGGGCGTCATTCAATCACATTCAGAAAGTCCAAGTTCACAATCCTTTCCAGGTAAAATTTGGGAGATAAAGAGTGGTGACATTTGCACACACATAGGCGTGCGTAGGCAACACACACACAGGCGTGCGCACACACACACTCACGCGTGCATGCACGCACACACACGCATGCACGCACACACACACTGTTCGCACCAACTTGACGTGTGGTATCCAGGAGTGGTGGGGTGTAGGTGACTCGGACAGTGGTCTTGTCCTCAGCTTTGGCCTTGAAGTCTGTGGTCAGAAGGCCTTTGTGACCATGGCGCAAAACCTGCAGTTTACTGGTGATGCCCTCTTTCAGTTCAATGTCAGGGTCAATCCCTTGGACTGCACGCTGAAATACAAGACTTTCATTACTATGTGTTTTTTTTTTTTTTTTTTTTTTTTATTTACTTACTTTTCTTTACTATGTGTATTACTATTATCATCATTATGATTATCTAAACTCATTCTAAAAAAATTTCTATACTGTTCGGATGCTTTCTTCATTATACTATGAAATATGTTGTATACAATGCAAAAAACAAAAAAAACTGTAGAAAAAGAATGCAAGCACAGATAGATTTTGCGGTAATTTGGACAATACAGTGGTACCTCAGGATATGAGCGTCTTGACATACGAGCAATTCAGGTTACAAGCACAAAATACTTGGAAAATTCGCCTCGGTATGCGAGCAATCGCTCGAGTTACAAGCAACAATGTGGTTACTTCACGTGCTTCCTGCCACTGCATCCCGCTCTCAGTGAGCGTTGTTCTCTCGTAGCGGAAGCATCTCTGCATTCATTTGCAGAAATTTTGTAACCCACGATGTCGTCCAAGAAGATGGTTGCTAGGATAGTGCTGCTAAGAGGAAGAAGGATATAATTTCCATAGAACTGAAGGAGGAGATCATAGAAATATAAGAAAAACACGAGCGTGGTCTACGTGTGGCTGATCTCGCCAAGTTGTACGACCGTTTGTCATCAACAATCTGCACTATCCTGAAGAAGAAGGAAGAAATTAAGCAGCTTGATGTGGCTGGATTACCAAACAACGTCCAAACTCCTAGAAGATGTTGAGAAGCTGTTGTTGGTGTGGATCAACGAGAAGCAGTTTAAAAGGCGATTCTGTGTCTGAAGGTATCATACATGTGCAAGTGACAAAGGCAAAGGCGCTGTATGTGGACCTTGTCAGGAAGACACCACGCACGTCGTCTGAAGATGAGGAGACATTTATGATTTAAGGCAAGCCAGGGATGGTTCGAGAAATTCAAAGAGAACCGGCATACACAGTGTAGTGCGACATGGGGAGGCTGCAAGCTCTGATACAGCTGCTGCAGAGAAATTTGTGCCTGAGTTCCAAGAACTCATTATTACTATATTACTATTAGTGAGGGGTTCATACCCCAGCAAGTTTTTAATTGTGATGAGACAGGTCTTTTTTGGAAAAATGCTAGAGGACCACTCACGGCAGAGGAGAATAGATCTTTGCACGGCCACAAGCCAATGAAGGATAGGCTTACCCTCTTGCTCTGCTCCAATGCAAGTGGAGATTACAACATCAAGCCATTGCTGGTCTACCACTCACTGTGACTCAGAAAATCCACAAGTTTTCAAGAGATGCAAGGTTCAGAAGAAGCAAGTGAATGTGATGTGGAGGGCTAATAGCAAAGCCTGGGTCACATGGCAATTTTTTAATGAGTGGGTCAATGAAGTTGGCCCCTCAGTGAAGAAATATCTTCAACTTCAAGAGAAGAAGTTGCCACTCAGGGCCTTGCTTGAGTTAGATAATGCTCCTGCACATCCTCCAGGGCTTGAAGATGATTTGTTGGAGGAATTTCAATTCATCAAGGTCAAGTTTCTTCCTCCCAGCACAACTCCACTCCTCCAACCCATGGACCAGCAAGTCATTGCCAACTTTAAGAAGCTGTATACGAAGGCCTTGTTTCAGAGGTGTTTTGAGATGACCGAAAATACAAGCCTGACCCTCAGAGAATTCTGGAAGGATCACTTCAATATCCTAAATTGTGTAAATCTTATTGATAAGGCCTGGGAAGGAATCACAGTGAGGACCCTGAATTCTGCATGGCGAAAACTGAGGCCTGAGAGTGTCCCTGACCGAGACTTTGAAGGTTTCTGTCCTGAACCTGTGGACCCAACAGTGCAGCTAGTCAATGAAATTGTCTCTCTGGGGCAAACTTTGGGTCTGGAGGTGGATGGTGCTGATGTGGAGGAGTTAGTGCAGGAGCACAACGAAGAACTTATGACCCACGAACTTCTGGAACTTCACAAGGAGCAGCAGCAAAAGGTGGTAGAACTAGAAGAGCTTCCGTCAGGGGAGGAGGAGGTAGAGGAGGATGCCCTCTCTTCCAGTGAGATTAAAGAAGTGTTGATAATGTGGGGAAAAGTGCACAATTTCATTGGAAAACATCACCCTAATAGTAATAAAGCAGTGTCTGGGCGGTGCATGAACTTATTTAATGACAATGCAATGTCTCATTTCAGGGGCATCCTAAAACGAAGACAGAAGCAAATGTCATTAGATAAGTTCTTGGTGAAGCGACCTAAAAGACAGTTAAGTAATCCTGAACCACAACCTGGTCCCAGTGGGGTAAAATTCCCAAGAAGAGAGAGCCCTCCTAAATCAAAGGGGGATTCTCCTTCCCCACAGTAACCCCTCTCCTCCTCCCCATCGTCTCCCTCAAGCCAGCCACGACTCTTCATAAAGGTACAGCACAGTACATGTACACTGTATATTATTTATCATTGTTAAATGTTAGAAAAATTATTTTAATTCTGCATAAAATACCATGTTAATTGATTTTTATATTGATATTTTTGGGGTGTGGAACGGATTAAATGGATTTCCATTATTTTGGGATTAAATGGATTTCCATTATTTTCAATGGGGAAATTCGTTTGTGATACAAGTTTTCAAGATACGAGCTACGTCATGGAACGAATTAAATTCGTAACCCGAGACCGACTGTACAATAAATCATTAAATGGCAGTTTGACCGCACTCTACTGTATTATTGACCAATTTATCATCTGGTGAAGAAAATATCTGTTCACAACTGAAGCGGACGGTGTAACAATCTCATATTTTTATGACAGAAAATTTCTAAATGTGGTCTTATGCATCTATAGACACTTTCCAACTGCAGAAATTAAATGAGCAAATGTGCACGCATAAAGTACCAATGTGTCTAGTCCACATATGACCTGACATACAGTGAATGATACCCTCATTCACACTCATGCACATGCTGTACTGGTAGTTACAGTGTTAGTGTAGCATTCACTTTCATAGTACTCATCAAACAAAGACAGTCACAGCCAGTGTAGCCTGTAGGGTACATTTGCACTCTAGGATGATTTGAAACAAGAGCTGTATTGCTTAGATCTGAACACAGCTTTTAATCCATGCACCAACATTTTTCAACTTGAGATACACTACAGCACACTTCACAAACAAACAGACGTGCAGATAAAGTGCATATAATCTTGGTAAAGAATCTTGTGCTACCTTCACGCATCCCTGGCATCAAGTGGAGCAACAAAATATCAAATACGCAGGTCCTACCATGGGCTGGTCTCCCCACCATGCACACACTGTTCAGACAATGCAGGCTGCACTGGCCTGGCCATGTGCATCGGATGGAAGATGGATGAATCCCAAAGGATATCCTTTACAGTGAACTAGCTTCCGGCAAGAGATCTGCTGGCTGTTCCCAGCTATGACAGAAAGACGTCTGCAGGCGCGATATGAAAGCTTTGGACATCAACACAGAGCTGGGAAGACACAGCCGCAGAACACAACAGACGGTGCAGCGTGCTCAAAAGGATCCAGACTTAGCTGAGGAAAAGAGTCTGGTGGAAAACAAGCTCCTGTGAAGGCAATCCCACGGCCAGCATCCATACATGCATCCAGTGTTGCAGAGACAGCCTTTCCCGCATTGGCCTTATCAACCACAGCCAATGCTGCTCAAGAGGCATCAATTCAACTCAATACAACATCAGGCGCGTCATTCATAGTCGACTACTCCTGTAATTAGATTCATAAACAATTTAGCTGTCTTGCCCTGATGAAAATCTTTCTGGAGGTATTCAGTGTCTGCTTACTGGTTCATTCTTTGCACAGCAATGTTGTTTTATATTTACAAAATCAAAGACAAATGATCGTATGCAACTATATGGAGCTGCCTACACCAGCTATGGTTGGCTCTTTGGCATCTTCTTTCCTCAAAGCAATATAATGGCAACAACGGCTCAAGTGAAACATATTTTTTGAAGATCTTAAAATACACTGATTTGTGCTCTTCAATACATTATTATAAAACAGCCTTAGTGGTTATCCTGCATATGGCACACAAAGAGGTAATAGCAGACTAACAGTAACAGTGACAACGACGGCCAGAAATGACTTAAGACAATCAGAGCCTACTTCCAGTTCCACTGGTGAAGGCAGTTCTGGATAGTCGAAGAGTTGAATGATCAGTTTCTGCTAGGATCCTATCATCCTGTGCGCAAAAGAAAAAAAAATAAGTGAAAATTTTTATTCTTTCAAGAAATCGTTACTTCATTCATACTTGTGTCAAAATCAACAGACAGAAAAACTTTATATACGAATGGAAAACTGTTTTATCTTTAAAGTGACGTTGGTTACTTAATCTGATTTAAAAACTGAAATCTTTGGTCACATAGGCCTACATGCTACATCATACTTGTGCGTTAGGTCATTAGCCATTATCATTATGCTTAGCCGATGTCTCGGATGTCGTGAAAACAGGACGCACTCACGCACTGACGCAGTAAGTCTACGGGTATGGAAGGGAACCTAAATGATTATCCTCACTTATCGACACATTATCAAATACATGAACAGGAAAACTAAAGCATATAAAAACCAAAAATGAAACGCTTCTAGTATACCAAAACGTACTTGCAGCACTGAAAATCCTCATGGTTGGACGGTGATTCATTACACTTTAACACTCACAATCTCAGTTACGATGTCTGCAAAGCCAAATCCAGCATTGGAATACAACGCATCCGGATTGGACAAAGTTGGCCAATCCCAGCCAAGGTTAGAAAATATCACGTAGCCAAGGGAATGTATTGCGCTGCATATTTTTTTCGATTCACTATGGAGGCCTACGCTGCGATCACAGTAAACAATAAACGAACATAAAAAAAAAGAATAAATAAATAAAATATAAAAAAAAAAGGAAAATCGTATTTATACATTTCTGCGTAATCTTAGTTCTTACATCCCTGCAGTCAACAGACAGCTTCTGTGGCAACGATCCGATTTGGTGCCAGTGGAAACTTACAGTTATACATATATGACAATCTGTCAAAAACAATCACACGTAGAGAGATTTGAAAGGTCTCGTGAGTTTAATGTCAGGGCCAAGTTTAGATATGAACTTCTGTAAGATGTACAACTAGCTGAAGGCCTTAAGGTCTAAGACTAGATTTAGATCTACTTATAACTTATCGTCTTATGTGAAAGATCTAAATCTAGAGACCTAAAACTAGATTTAGATTAACTTATAGTTATAGACTATATAGTCTACGCAAAATGTTAAACTAGATCTACATCTCAAGTTATATAAGATCTAAAACCAGATCTAGATTTAGAAGTAGACCACTAGCCATGTGTTCACGTGCAATTTGATCTATCAATAACACTATCAATAACACTGTTATTAACAGGAACCAACAACAGGCAGGCACAAATCTAGTATTATCTACGACACAGCAGAACCCAGACATTTACTGACCTCCTCCACCCAGTTTTCCAACAGACACTGGTTATCAGAATTGCTGACGGGGATGATATTCCGCCCATCACGCAACATATTCCGTGGCTGGCTCATTTTGCCTCTAGAGCTACAATTCTAGCTTCAACGAGTTTATCAAACGTCACACACAACTGCCGGAAATAGACGTTGCTTGGGCAACCTTGGGGAAATAACTCGTCTCAATGTCACTGATACCGCTACTGTTAGATCTACTACTTCTTTCGTTCGAAAGCCTCAGGCCACATTCAGCGATGAATATGGCGGTTCAACCCCCCACCTCCTACCCTCCTCCCCCTTGAACTCTTACCAGCTACTATGTCAGCGAATTGTAGTCGGCCACATTTTGGTGTCGCTCTATTTGATACAGGTTGACATCATTGCAACAGTGTTTCCAGCTGGTTTGGTCCTCTTGGACGCACGAGCGGGTTGACGAATACGTCAGTTTGAACTGGCGGTGTGTGCATAGTACTGGTTGTTGCCAATGCCGCCAGCACTATTTGCTGCTCTGTGGACAGAAGACGGTCATCATGGCTTCCTACACTAACCAAAACAAATGTGACTGCCCGCGTTCAAGCAAACAGAAACCAGTAAAAAATCGAAAAAAGAATAAGAACTTTTAGAATTCACAATATGGAATATCTTTGCCATTGTGGTGTTGGAAATACTCTTCATTTTTCTTGAAAAATATATATACAAAAATTATGCACCACACACAAATAGGACAAAACCACTCACTTTAAAAACGCACGTGTGTGGTGCATAATTTTTGTATATATATTTTTCAAGAAAAATGAAGAGTAAGAATAAGAACGCGTATTTAATACAACAAGACAAGACAGGCGCAAATTTTCGGCCAATTGGCCTTTGTCAAGCGTAAGATCACAAACAACTACAGCTTCAACAACAACAACTTCAACAAAAACAAATAAACAGACTCTCTCTCTCTCTCTCTCTCTCTCTCTCTCTCTCTCTCTCTCTCTCAGGAAGATTCCGTCTGTATGTTAATTCCTCCATATATTGTCCGAGATACTGGTTTAAAATATTGCATATGGGTCCAGACAGATTACCTTCCAAAGCGTACCAAATGTTAGTTGAATTAGATAGATCTGGGAAAGAATGCTGGATTTCCAAAATAAGGGAAATTTTGTGTGAAACTGGATTTAATATTGTATGGATGCAACAAGGTGTGGGAAATGAGAAAGCATTCTTGCATGAGTTTGAACAGAGATTTTTAAATGTATTCATCCAAGAATGGTCGAGCACCCTTAGAGATCAAGATAGACAAAACAATTACAGATCATTTAAGACCATTTTTGAAAAGAAAAATATGTGTAGCCTACCGTATGGATGCTTACTGTTTCAGGGTTGCTATTTCACAGGCACGATTTAATGTTCTCCCAATTAACAATAACATACACAGGTATAGTGAGTCTGATCAAGAAAAAGCATGCCCATTTTGTGGTTCACAATACGAAAATGAACAGCACTTGATATTTTAGTGTTTCATGTAGGCCTACACAGATCTTAGAAAATATGTTTTTAGGCAATTAGTTGATGTGCCTATGCACATTGTGTTTAAAACAACAAATGACCAGTATAGATACAGTCTGTCAAGATATATTGTTCATGCCATCAATAGAAGGAAAAAGTGCACAGAGGAACATGGACACTGAAGTGTTGCAGAGATGTTACTCTTAGCGCTTAGAGTCAACCTGGCATCCTACTCAATATAGGCCTACAACTTTAAAAAAGATCACAACATAATTATTTGTTGGGTTTCAGACATTTGATTGTTAGTAAACTGATTATTTTGTTGACTGCACTTTTGTGATTTGATTCACTTGTTTTCTTGTTAACTGATATCTGTATGAATTGTTGACGCAAGCGACGGTTTAATTGATTAATAATTGTTGCGTGGGTTGTATATATGATTGATTGATTGGTTAGTTGGTGATTGATTGATTGATTGATTGATTGATTGATTGATTGATTGATCGAACGATCGATCAAGCAAATGACTGTCGAGTAAATGAATCATTAGCTGAGAGATTCGTTCAATTAAACGATTGGTGATTGGTGATTGAGTGTTAAGAATCTTCAAATTTTTGTTAATTTGGTGATTTATTCGATAATTGGTCAAATTATTGTTACCCCTTTGATAAACCGATGATTGGAGATTTGATGAATTAGAGGATTGGTGGACTTACTGTAGAGTTAATTGATCGGATTGGTGGACTTACTGTAGAGTTTATTGATCGGTTGATTAAATGAGGAATTGTCAACTTGATGACATTTTGATTGACTGATCAGTCAGTATGATTGATTGAGTAATTAATAGGTTGGCAAATTTGACAGTCTGTTCGATAAATTGTTGATTGATAAATAGACTACATGGACTTGAGGAGCAGTCATGTGGATAAATGATTCATACACAGATTGATTGATGGATAGATAGGTTCATTGATTGGTTGTACGATTGGTTATGCTTATTGACTGTTATACTGATTGATATGTTGACACATTATCCAGTGACGATGAAAAATATATGAATAGTCATGGGTTGAGCAATGGATTTACAGACATGTTGATCAACTATCTATTGACGAAAATCATATTAATAGGAAATTATTATGATGTTGGTATAGTCAGAAAGGTGTAAATGCATGATTATGTATCACTGATGAATTACTTTTGTGATTATTCCAGACTGTGGATTACATTGAATTGTAAAATACGCTGGAAATGAGCAAAGTGCCAGTCCCATCCCCACCCATCCCATTGTTGTATTGTGGCCCTAGGCCCATGTACATTAAACTGAGTCTAAGTCTGAGTCTGAGTCTGAGTCTGAGTCTGAGTCTCTCTCTCTCTCTCCCCGAGGATATTAGTGTCAATCAAAGGAAACAATTCACAAAATATTAAGTACTCTATTCCCACTGTTTTGGCAACAATGTCGGCTTGGCATTTACATATGTGTGGAGTACAAAGATCTGATATCAAACACAATGTACAGAGTATAAATCTCTGACATCACACACACACACACACACACACACACACACACACACACACACACACACACACACACACACACACACACACACACACACACATCTGATAATATCACATACACTCGCACACACACACACAGAGCTCTCTCTCGCTCTCTCTCTCACACACACACACACACACACACACACACACACACACACACACACACACACACACACACACACACACACACACACAAACACACACACACACACACGTCTCTCTATCCATGTCTATGGTGTGACAGAGCTGGTTGTCTGCCTCTCTATCCATGTCTATGGTGTGACAGAGCTAGTTGTCTGTCTCCCTATCTATGTCTGTGGTGTGACAGAGCTAGTTGCCTGTCTCCCTATCCATGTCTATGGTGTGACAGAGCTAGTTGTCTGTCTCCCTATCCATGTCTGTGGTGTGACAGAGCTAGTTGTCTGTCTCCCTATCTATGTCTGTGGTGTGACAGAGCTAGTTGTCTGTCTCCCTATATATCTATGTGTGACAGAGCTAGTTGTTTGTCTCCCTATCCATGTCTATGGTGTGACAGAGCTAGTTGCCTTGCCTCCTATCCATGTCTATGGTGTGACAGAGCTAGTTGCCTTGTCTCTACATACAATCAAACAATACAATACTTTATTTTGTATAGCGCAAATCTTGATAAAATCAATCTAAGCGCTAAACAACACACACCACGCACGCACGCACGCACCACACACACACACACACACACACACACACACACACACACGCGCGCACACGCACACCTAAAGGGAGAAAGAATGAAAGCATGGAATTTAGGAGCCATATATACATTATAATTACAATGTGATTCCACTCCGAGTGGACGCTGCAGAGGGGTTGATTGGTCGGATTTATGCCCGAGAGAAAGGTAGTTTTGAAGGGACTTGAAGGAGACAAAGTAGTTGCTGACGACAGATGAGAGAAGTTTGTTCAGGAGTGGACCAGAAACAGAGAAGCCGTGACAAGTTGTCTGTCTCTCTATCCATGTCTATGGTGTGACAGAGCTAGTTGTCTGTCTCTATCCATGTCTATGGTGTGACAGAGCTAGTTGTCTGTTCTCTATCCATTCTATGGTGTGACAGAGTATGTCCACATCTAGTTGACAGAGCTAGTTGTCTCTCTATCCATGTCTTGGTGTGACAGAGCTAGTTGTCTGTCTCTCTATCCATGTCTATGGTGTGACAGAGCTAGTTGCTGTCTCCCTATCCATGTCTGTGGTGTGACAGAGCTAGTTGTCTCCCTATCCATGTCTATGGTGTGACAGAGCTAGTTGTCTTCCTATCCATGTCTATGGTGTGACAGAGCTAGTTGTCTGTCTCCCTATCCATGTCTATGGTGTGACAGAGCAAGTTGTCTGTCTCCCTATCCATATCTATGGTGTGATAGAGCTAGTTGTCTGTCTCATCCATGTTAGGTGTGATAGAGCTAGTGTCTGTTCCCTATTTCATGTCTATGGTGTGAGAGCTAGTTTCTGTCTCCCTATCCATGTCTATGGTGTTGGGCAGAGTTAGTTGTCATGTTCTATCATGTATATGGTGTGACAGAGCTATGTCTGTTCCATCATTCTATGGTGTTGACAGAGCTAGTTGTCTGATCCCTACCATATTATGGTGTGCAGAGCTAGTTGTCTCCCTATCCATGTACATGGTGTGGACAACAGTGTTATTCCATCCATATCTATGGTGTTGAGGCTAGTGTGTTCTATACATGTATATGGTGTGGGCAATGATTTACATGTGATAATGGTGTTGGGCTACATGATTACATATTACATGTATATGGTGTTGGGCTAGATGATTACATATTACATGTATATGGTGTTGGGCTACATGATTACATGTATATGGTGTTGGGCTAGATGATTACATATTACATGTATATGGTGTTGGGCTACATGATTACATATTACATGTATATGGTGTTGGGCTAGATGATTACATATTACATGTATATGGTGTTGGGCTACATGATTACATGTATATGGTGTTGGGCTACATGATTACAATTACATGTATATGTGTTGGGCTACATGATTACATATTACATGTATATGGTTGGGCTACATGATACATATACATGTATATGGTGTTGGGCTACATGATTACATATTACATGTAAAGGTGTTGGGCTACATGATTACATATACATGTATAATGGTGTTGGGCCTGAACATGATATACATATTACATTAATGGTGTGGGCTACATGATTACATGTATGGTTGCTAAGATTACATGTAATGGTGTTGGCTAGATGATTAAATTACATGTATATGGTGTTGGGCTAATGATTACATATACATGTATATGGTGTTGGGCTAATGATTACATATTACATGTATATGGTGTTGGGCTAGATGATTACATGTATAATGTAGGTGTTAGGCTAATGTTTACATATTACATGTATATGGTGTTGGGCTAATGATTACATATTACATGTATATGGTGTTGGGCTAATGATTACATATTACAAGTATATGGTGTTGGGCTACATGATTACATGTATATGGTGTTGGGCTAATGATTACATATTACATGTATATGGGTGTTGGGCTAGATGATTACATATTACATGTATATGGTGTTGGGCTACATGATTACATGTATATGGTGTTGGGCTACATGATCATATTACATGTATATGGTGTTGGCTACATGATACTTTCATATAGTTACATGTACATAATGGTGTTGGGCTACATGATTACATTAGTATATGGGTTGGCTACATGATATACATTATATGGTGTTGGGCTACATGATTACATATTTACATGTTAATGGTGTTGGGCTACATGATTACATATTACATGTACATGGTGTTGGGCTACATGATTACATATTACATGTAATGGTGTGGGCTACATGATTACATTTACATGTATATGGTGTTGGGCTAGATGATTACATGTAATATGGTGTTGGGCTACATGATTACATATTACATGTATATGGTGTGGCTAGATCTACTATGATTGCACATATTACATGTATATGGTGTTGGGCTAGATGATTACATGTATATGGTGTTGGGCTAGATGATTACATATTACATGTATATGGTGTTGGGCTAGATGATTACATATTACATGTATATGGTGTTGGGCTAATGATTACATGTATATGGTGTTGGCTACATGATTACATATTACATGTATATGGTGTTGGGCTACATGATTACATATTACATGTATATGGTGTTGGGCTAGATGATGATTACATGTATATATGGTGTTGGGCTAATGATACATATTACATGTATATTGGTGTTGGGCTACATGATTACATATTACATGTATATGGTGTTGGGCTACATGATTACATATTACATTATATGGTGTTGGGCTAGATGATTACATGTAGTAATGGTGTGGGCTACATGTTACATGTATATTGTTGGGTCTACATGATTACATTATTACATGTACATGGTTTGGGTACATGATTACATACATGTATATGGTGTTGGCTACATGATTACATGATAGGTGTTGGGCTAAGATTACATGTACTATGGTGTTGGGCTACATGATACATATACTGTATAATGTGTTGGGCTAATGATACATAACTGTATATGGGTTGGGCTAGATGATTACATATTACAGTAATGGTGTTGGCTAGATGATTAATATTAATGTTATGGTTGGGCTAATGATTACATGTTATATGTGTTGGGTAAGATAATATACAGTATAGGTGTTGGGCTACATGATTACATATTACATGTATATGGTGTTGGGCTACATATACATATACATGTATATGGTGTTGGCTAACATATTACATGTATATGGTGTTGGGCTAATGATTGCATATTACATGTATATGTGTGGCTACATGATTACATTACATGTATATGGTTGGGCTAGATGATTACATTGAATAATGGTGTTTGGGCTAAGATGATCATTATGTATATGGTGTTGGGCTAGATGATTACATATACATTACATGGTGTTTGGCTACATGATTACATATTACATTACTGATGGTGATGGGCTAATGATTACTTAATGTGTTGGCTAATGATTACATATACATGTATATGGTGTGGCTACATGATTACATCATGTATAGGTTTGCTAGATGATTACATGGCTATATGAGTGTTGGGCAGATGATACTATACATGTAATGGTGTTGGGCTACATGATTACATATATATACATGGTGTTGGTAGATGATTAGACATATACATGTATATGTGTTGTGCTAGAATGATTACATGTAATAGTATCAGCTACATGATTACTATACATGTAATGATGTACAGGTATGATTACATATACATGTATATGATTGGCTACATGATTACATTATATGGGTGGCTAATGATACATTACATGAATGGTGTTGGGCTAAGATTACATATTACATGTATACATGTGGCTAGATGATGACATATCTAGATGATTAAGTGTTGGGCTACGATACATATATGGTGTTGGGCTAAATGATTACATAATACATGATATGGTGTTGGGCTAATGATTACATATAGTACATACATGGTGTTGGGCTAGATGATTACATATTACGATACTAAGATGGTGTTGGGCTAGATGATTACATATAATACATACATGGTGTTGGCTAGATGATTACAGTATATTTCATACGATGGTGTGGGCTAGATGATTACAGTATAGATACATACAGATGTGTATGGTTAGGTATGATTACAGTATAGATACATACAATGGTGTTGGGCTAGATGATTCATATAGCACTACAGATGGTGTTGGGCTAGATGATTACAGTATAGATACATACAGATGGTGATGGCTATATGATTACAGTATAGATACATACAGATGGTGTTGGGCTAGATGATACAGTATAGATACATACAGTAGTGATGGTCTAGATGATTACAGTATAGATACATACAGATGGTGATTGGGCTAGATGATTCAGTATAGATAC
>JAPXFY010000016.1:1922447-1927447 GCA_030674185.1 Monoplex corrugatus
TGTTGTACATGTTGTCACCACACATCGTGTTGTACATGTTGTGACCACACATTCGTGTTGTAAACACTGTTAATGACCTAGCAACCGCTGACAAAGTCTTGTTCATTGTGACACACATCTGGCATGAACACACAGTCATTTCTGTACATGAGTCAGCACACACATCGTGAGTTAGTACATGGTGACAACAACAACAACGTGTAGAGTTAAACAAGTCAACAACAGAAGAGGGAACAGACAACATCGAAGTTGATGTACAGATGAGACAGACAACACATCGGTCGATCAGAATGTATGAGAAGACAGACACAATCGATGTACGTTGGTAACACAGGTATGGGACAACAACAACAACAGAGAAAGAAACTGAGTGACATGTGGGACAACAACAGACAGAGAGAGTACCAAGAAGAGACAGAGACGAGTCGTGAAGGACAATGTAGTAGAGACCACACATTAACGTTTGTACATCTGTGAACAATACCTGCTGTGTGTGTACTGTTTCCATGCTTATTACACTGTGTTGTCAAACCACACACAGTCGACATAGATCCAACCACACACACACAGGTTACGACACACACACACACACACACACACACGAGTTAGAAGATGTTGGATAGACGACAGAATCGTGGAGTACATGATGTGAGAGACAACATGTGAGACACTTTGTAACTGTGTGTACAAAAGACGTGTATGACGTATTTGACCACAAACGTGAACTACATGAGTTGTTTACACAATCTTTTTACATGTTAACCAAACCAGTTATTACTGTGTATATATGACCATTAGAACGCTGTGTGACTGTGAAATGGAGCCCATTCCCATCATCAAAGCTTTGTGAAAAGTTCAGACTCATATTGATATTCATTTGTGTTGTCACAGTGGATTGACCATGTGACACACGGGTTACTCTCCCGGCCTGTGGACAGCGCGTCGCCATACTGCGCGCCACCACCACCCCCTCGCCCCTCCCCCCTCCTTTTTTTTTTTTTTAACTAAGACTTCAGAAAGGCAAGATGGCTGATTTGACCTTCAAGCTCTTTGATGTTTTTATACCAGAGCAGCCGGACAAATGCCCTGCTCTTCACGATTTTCAACTGCCGTGGGATCTTTAGCGTGCGCAGGCCAGAAGACACACGGGTCCAACTTGTTTTTCGTCTCCTTCCTGAGGACGAGGCGTTGAGTTCCATTTTCCAGTCCAGGAGAAAATGGAGGCTTCAACGGGAAACGAACTCTGGAACCTCGAGTTAATTAAGATGTTGGCAAGAGAGCGTCTGAACCATTCTGCCACTCCTCTCCCTGATTCTGTGGCCCTGGCCCTTCACGTCCTGCTGTCATGCTGACCTCAGTGTCGGTGGGTTTAGAGGTGTGTTGGACAGCTGAAATGAGTGGTGTGGGGGTAGTGACACAGGAGGTGTGTTGGACAGCTGAAATGAGTGGTGTGGGGTAGTGACACAGGAGGTGTGTTGGACAGCTGAAATGAGTGGTGTGGGGTAGTGACACAGGAGGTGTGTTGGACAGCTGAAAATGAGTGGTGTGGGGGTAGTGACACAGGAGGTGTGTTGGACAGCTGAAATGAGTGGTGTGTGGGTAGTGACACAGGAGGTGTGATGGACAGCTGAACTGAGTGGTGTTGGGGTAGTGACACAGGAGTGTGTTGGACAGCTGAAATGAGTGGTGTGGGGGTAGTGACACAGGAGGTGTGTTAGAGAGCTGAAATGAGTGGTGTGGGGGTAGTGACACAGGAGGTGTGTTGGACAGCTGAAATGAGTGGTGTGGGGTAGTGACACAGGAAGTGTGTTAGACATCTGAAATGAGTGGTGTGGGAGTAGTGACACAGGAGGTGTGTTAGAGAGCTGAAATGAGTGATGGGGGATAGTGACACAGGAGGTGTGTTGGACAGCTGAAATGAGTGGTGTGGGGGTAGTGACACAGGAGGTGCGTTGGACTGAGTAAATTAAGAGTGGAAGGGGGTAATTTGACACTGATGTGGTGTTAGGACAGCTGAACTAGTGGGTGGGGTAGTGACACGAGTGTGTTGGACAGCTGAAATGAGTGGTGTGGGGGTAGTGACACAGGAGGTGTGTTGGACAGCTGAAATGAGTGGTGTGGGGGTAGTGACACAGGAGGTGTGTTGGACAGCTGAAATGAGTGGTGTGGGGTAGTGACACAGGAGGTGTGTTGGACAGCTGAAATGAGTGGTGTGGGGGTAGTGACACAGGAGGTGTGATGGACAGCTGAAATGAGTGGTGTGGGGTAGTGACACAGGAGGTGTGTTGGACAGCTGAAATGAGTGGTGTGGGGGTAGTGACACAGGAGGTGTGTTAGAGAGCTGAAATGAGTGGTGTGGGGGTAGTGACACAGGAGGTGTGTTGGACAGCTGAAATGAGTGGTGTGGGGGTAGTGACACAGGAAGTGTGTTAGACATCTGAAATGAGTGGTGTGGGAGTAGTGACACAGGAGGTGTGTTAGAGAGCTGAAATGAGTGATGGGGGGATAGTGACACAGGAGGTGTGTTGGACAGCTGAAATGAGTGGTGTGGGGGTAGTGACACAGGAGGTGCGTTAGAGAGCTGAAATGAGTGATGGGGGTAGTGACACAGGAGGTGTGTTGGACAGCTGAAATGAGTGGTGTGGGGGTAGTGACACAGGAGGTGTGTTGGACAGCTGAAATGAGTGGTGTGGGGGTAGTGACACAGGAGGTGTGTTGGACAGCTGAAATGAGTGGTGTGGGGGTAGTGACACAGGAGTGTGTTAGACAGCTGAAATGAGTGGTGTGGGAGTAGTGACACAGGAGGTGTGTTGACAGCTGAAATGAGTGATGGGGGGATAGTGACACAGGAGGTGTGTTGAGCAGCTGAAATGAGCGTGTGGGGGTAGTGACACAGGAGGTGCGTTGAAGAGCTGAAATGAGGGTGTGGGGGTAGTGACACAGGAGGGGTGTTAGGAGCTGAAATGAGGGTGTGGGGTAGTGACACAGAGTGTGTTAGAGAGCTGAAATGAGCGTGTGGGTAGTGACACAGAGGTGTTGGACAGCGAATGACGTGTGGGGTAGTGACACAGAGGGTGTGGACTAATGAGTGACAGCTAATAGAGAAGGGGTTAGAGTGTGGGGGGGGTAAAGGAGATGATAAGGCAAGTGAGCGAAATGACGGAGGCCAGAGTGTAAACTGAAAATGGTAAGATTGACAGAATGAGCATGAGTAAGATATAGAATGATGGAAAGGAAAGTAAACAAAACACTAAATGGCCAATCAATAATTCGTCCAAAATAAGAGAACGTATTGTTCTATACTGCTAAAGTGGTAGAGAGTAAGGTGGTAGCGACTTCAACTTTTCCCAGAGAGACTCAGAGGGCAGTGCCTATCTCCCCTCCCTCTCTGCTTTACTTTCCCCAACCATGCAGAAGCGAGACACCCATTCACAGCAGGACTGACTGCAGACCCCACGCACAGTTTGACTCAAGCAAGACTGACACCTGTGGGTGACGGATTGGAAGGCGTATGCACTACCTCTGCGCCAACTAGGCAAGCTTAACCCTTTCACTCCCTCACCCTATCCACCTGCTTCCTGCTTTGTCAGCCATGATAGCAAAGCAAAAACTTAACCCTTTGATTCCCTCACCCTATCCACCTGCTTCCTGCTTTGTCAGCCATGATAGCAAAGCAAAAACTTAACCCTTTCACTCCCTCACCCTATCAATCAGATGTTATAAGTGGCCTGACAATTGCACAGGGTAAATTTTGGCAGCCAGTTACTGGTTGCAGGAATCATGGGGTTAAAAACAAAGAGACCTTTTCAATGTGACCTGACGGCTGAAAGTGTGATTTTTGTTTTGTTTTGTTTTGTTTTGTCTTATTTTGTTTTGTTTTGTTTTGCAGCCAGTGGCCCGGTTGCGGGACTCGAAAGGGTTAAGACAACAGCGAGATTTTCAACATGGCCTGACGATCTGAGGCGTGACAGTACGAAGCCGGCAGCAGATTAGCGGCATGCCCACCCACACTACAACATTACCACGCTACAGCTTTGGCCCTGTGTGCGGTGTACATGTACGTGGTGCCACCAACAATAGGTGCTGAAGGCAGTGTGTAAATAACCACTATACTACTGTACTGTAGTGAGGCAGCGGGCTGACAGTCGTTGTGGGCCTAACAGTCTGTCTATGTGAGAACAGTTGTTGTGGGCCTAATAGTCTGTCTATGTGAGAACAGTCGTTGTGGGCCCAACAGTCTGTCTATGTGAGAACGGTGAACGTGAGGGGCTTTCACAGGACCACTGTTTGGTGACTGTGTATGACGACCGGATAAATACTGGGCCTATGTCTTGTCTGCTTGAAACTGAAACTGTAGATGTATGTTTGTTTGTGTGGGGCTTGTGAACTTGTTGGTGTTGAACTGAAGTAGAAAGGTATGTCGTTTCATTGATTGACTGATGTGTGTGTGTGTGTGTGGTGTGTGTGTGTGTGTGTGTGTGTGTGTGTGTGTGTGTGTGTGTGTGTACGTGTGTGGTGTGTGTACGTGTGTGGTGTGTGTGTGTATGTGTGTGTGTGTGTCTATGTGTGTGTGTGTGTGTACGTGTGGTGTGTGTGTGTGTTGTGTGTGTGTGTGGTGTGGTGTGTGTGTGGTGTGTGTGTGTGTGTGTGTGTCTATGTGTGTGTGTGTGTGTGTGTGTCTATGTGTGTGTGTGTGTGTGTCTATGTGTGTGTGTGTGTGTGTGTGTGTGTGTGTGTGTGGTGTGTGTGTGTGTGTGTGTGTGTGTGTGTGTGTGTGTGTGTGGTGTGTGTGTGTGTGTGGTGTGTGTGTGTGTGTGCGTGTGTGTGTGTGTGTGTGTGTGTGTGTGTGTGTGTGTGTTTGTAACAGTGTGTTTGTGTTGTGTTGTGTTGTGTTGTGTGTTTGTTACAGTGTGTTTTTGTGTTGTGTTGTGTGTGTGTGGTGTGTGTGCGTGTGTGTGTGTGTGTGTGTGTGTGTGTGTGTGTGTGTGTGTGTCAGTGTG
>JAPXFY010000016.1:1932447-1942447 GCA_030674185.1 Monoplex corrugatus
TGGTCTGTCAGTGCTATGGCAGCTTCCTGCATAACATGGTGACACTGTACTGGTCTGTCAGTGCTATGACAGGTTCCTGCATAACATGGTGACACTGTACTGGTCTGTCAGTGCTATGACAGGTTCCTGGATAATATGGTGACACTGTACTGGTCTGTCAGTGCTATGACAGGTTCCTGCATAACATGGTGACACTGTACTGGTCTGTCAGTGCTATGACAGGTTCCTGCATAACATGGTGACACTGTACTGGTCTGTCAGTGCTATGACAGGTTCCTGCATAACATGGTGACACTGTACTGGTCTGTCAGTGCTATGACAGGTTCCTGCATAACATGGTGACACTGTACTGGTCTGTCAGTGCTATGACAGGTTCCTGCATAACATGGTGACACTGTATTGGTCTGTCAGTGCTATGACAGGTTCCTGCATAACATGGTGACACTGTACTGGTCTGTCAGTGCTATGAACAGGTTCCTGCATAACATGGTGACACTGTACTGGTCTGTCAGTGCTATGACAGGTTCCTGCATAACATGGTGACACTGTACTGGTCTGTCAGTGCTATGATAGCTTCCTGCATAACATGGTGACACTGTACTGGTCTGTCAGTGCTATGACAGGTTCCTGCATAACATGGTGACACTGTACTGGTCTGTCAGTGCTATGACAGGTTCCTGCATAACATGGTGACACTGTACTGGTCTGTCAGTGCTATGACAGGTTCCTGCATAACATGGTGACACTGTATTGGTCTGTCAGTGCTATGACAGGTTCCTGCATAACATGGTGACACTGTACTGGTCTGTCAGTGCTATGACAGGTTCCTGCATAACATGGTGACACTGTACTGGTCTGTCAGTGCTATGATAGCTTCCTGCATAACATGGTGACACTGTACTGGTCTGTCAGTGCTATGACAGGTTCCTGCATAACATGGTGACACTGTACTGGTCTGTCAGTGCTATGACAGGTTCCTGCATAACATGGTGACACTGTACTGGTCTGTCAGTGCTATGACAGGTTCCTGCATAACATGGTGACACTGTACTGGTCTGTCAGTGCTATGACAGGTTCCTGCATAACATGGTGACACTGTACTGGTCTGTCAGTGCTATGACAGGTTCCTGCATAACATGGTGACACTGTACTGGTCTGTCAGTGCTATGACAGGTTCCTGCATAACATGGTGACACTGTACTGGTCTGTCAGTGCTATGACAGGTTCCTGCATAACATGGTGACACTGTACTGGTCTGTCAGTGCTATGACAGGTTCCTGCATAACATGGTGACACTGTACTGGTCTGTCAGTGCTATGACAGGTTCCTGCATAACATGGTGACACTGTACTGGTCTGTCAGTGCTATGACAGGTTCCTGCATAACATGGTGACACTGTACTGGTCTGTCAGTGCTATGACAGGTTCCTGCATAATATGGTGACACTGTACTGGTCTGTCAGTGCTATGACAGGTTCCTGCATAACATGGTGACACTGTACTGGTCTGTCAGTGCTATGACAGGTTCCTGCATAACATGGTGACACTGTACTGGTCTGTCAGTGCTATGACAGGTTCCTGCATAATATGGTGACACTGTACTGGTCTGTCAGTGCTATGACAGGTTCCTGCATAACATGGTGACACTGTACTGGTCTGTCAGTGCTATGACAGGTTCCTGCATAACATGGTGACACTGTACTGGTCTGTCAGTGCTATGACAGGTTCCTGCATAATATGGTGACACTGTACTGGTCTGTCAGTGCTATGACAGGTTCCTGCATAACATGGTGACACTGTACTGGTCTGTCAGTGCTATGACAGGTTCCTGCATAATATGGTGACACTGTACTGGTCTGTCAGTGCTATGACAGGTTCCTGCATAACATGGTGACACTGTACTGGTCTGTCAGTGCTATGACAGGTTCCTGCATAACATGGTGACACTGTACTGGTCTGTCAGTGCTATGACAGGTTCCTGCATAACATGGTGACACTGTACTGGTCTGTCAGTGCTATGACAGGTTCCTGCATAACATGGTGACACTGTACTGGTGTGTCAGTGCTATGACAGGTTCCTGCATAACATGGTGACACTGTACTGGTGTGTCAGTGCTACGACAGGTTCCTGCATAATATGGTGACACTGTACTGGTCTGTCAGTGCTATGACAGGTTCCTGCATAACATGGTGACACTGTACTGGTCTGTCAGTGCTATGACAGGTTCCTGCATAACATGGTGACACTGTACTGGTCTGTCAGTGCTATGACAGGTTCCTGCATAATATGGTGACACTGTACTGGTCTGTCAGTGCTATGACAGGTTCCTGCATAACATGGTGACACTGTACTGGTCTCGTCAGTGCTATGACAGGTTCCTGCATAACATGGTGACACTGTACTGGTCTTCAGTGCTATGACAGGTTCCTGCATAACATGGTGACACTGTACTGGTCTGTCAGTGCTATGACAGGTTCCTGCATAACTATGGTGACACTGTACTGGTCTGTCAGTGCTATGACAGGTTCCTGCATAACATGGTGACACTGTACTGGTCTGTCAGTGCTATGACAGGTTCCTGCATAATATGGTGACACTGTACTGGTCTGTCAGTGCTATGACAGGTTCCTGCATAACATGGTGACACTGTACTGGTCTGTCAGTGCTATGACAGGTTCCTGCATAACATGGTGACACTGTACTGGTCTGTCATGCTATGACAGGTTCCTGCATAACATGGTACACTGTACTGTCTGTCAGTGCTATGACAGGTTCCTGCATAACATGGTGACACTGTACTGGTGTCGTGTGCAGGTCTGCTAATGTGACAGTTGGTCTGTCAGTGCATGAAGTTCTGCATAACATGGTGACACTGTATGTCTGTAGTCTATGCAGTTCTGCATACATGTGACACGCTGTCTGTCAGTGCTATGAACAGTTGCTGAAAAGTGACACTGTACTGGTCTGCGTGCATCAGTTCCTGATAACATGGGACATGTACTGCTATGATCAGTTCCTGCATAACATGGTGACACTGTACTGGTCTGTCAGTGCTATGACAGGTTCCTGCATAAATGGTGACACTGTACTGGTCTGTCAGTGCTATGACAGGTTCCTGCATAACATGGTGACACTGTACTGGTCTGTCAGTGCTATGACAGGTTCCTGCATAACATGGTGACACTGTACTGGTCTGTCAGTGCTATGACAGGTTCCTGCATAATATGGTGACACTGTACTGGTCTGTCAGTGCTATGACAGGTTCCTGCATAACATGGTGACACTGTACTGGTCTGTCAGTGCTATGACAGGTTCCTGCATAACATGGTGACACTGTACTGGTCTGTCAGTGCTATGACAGGTTCCTGCATAACATGGTGACACTGTACTGGTCTGTCAGTGCTATGAGGTCCTTTCCTGATTATATGGGTTGCACTGGTACTAGGGCTCATCTATGAGGTTCTATAACATGGGACACGTACTGTTGTCGTGCATGAGGTCGCAATTGGGACACGTATGGTTGTGGCATGACAGGTCGCATACGTAACGTACGTGTAGTGCTAGTTGACATGTGCTGATGTGAGTGTGGTTGATATGTGATGTATGGTTGTGTGCTTGAAGTTCTGAAGGTGAACTGTATGTTGTCAGTGCTATGACGTCCTGCATAATGTACATGTATGTCTGAGCTTACGTCTGCATAACATGTATGTACTGTTGTCATCTATGACAGGTTGATAATGTGACATTCGTCTGTCAGGCAAGACAGTCTGCATAATATGGTTTGTTATATGTTGCAGTCCGATGTTTAAGCAGTAGCAGGAGACCACGTAGAGAGCTGAGCGAAAGGTGACAGACGTGGAGACAGTGAGAGATTGTTGTTTGTTACACAGTTGTGCACATTGTTGAGCTCAAAGTGACAAGATTCAGAGCTTAAGTTATGAGAGAAAGAGGAGAAGGGCGCAGAGACTAGAGGACCCAAACGAGGGAGACGAGGCGCAGGAGAAGGGAGAGAGAGAGAAGTTTGTAATGTTGTGGGCTGGAATTGAACTCAAGAGATCAAATCTTGAGTCCACGGATCTATCAACAAAACCAACCCGCCTAGACATGCAGAAAATGGACATAGCCTAACACACAGACAGTCATTTTGTTACTAACACACAGACAGTTATTTTGTTTGTTTAGTGTTAACACTGTCTTTGGTTTTTGTAACGTATCACAGTTCGCCCTTTCTCCTCTGTCCAGAACTTCATTTAGTTTTTCTGAACAAAAATCTTAACCCTTCAACTCCTGCATCCTATCCACCAACTGCAAACGCTTAACCCTTCGACTCCCTCATTCTATCCACCAGCTTCCTGAAAAAAAAAGTTGCTGGTCATTTGAAGGGAGAACTGAGAGAGCGAGAGAGTTAACCTTTATACTCCCGCACCCTGTCCACCAGCATCCTGTAATGTTAACCATGTTAGCAAAGCAAAAACAATCTTTTGATTACCTCACCCTATTCATCAGCTTCCTGCAGGAAGCTGTGGATAGGGTGAAGCAATCAAAGGGTTACGTTTTTGCTGTTGGTGGATAGGGTGCGGGTTTCAAAGGATTAACACGCACACTTGACGTTCTGCATGCCTCACACGCACAGTGGGGACTCAGGAACTACCAGGGCTGCACATAACTTTGTTGAACGGGCAGATGGTAGAAATCTCCAGTCTTTATCCACAGGTCATTATCTCACTGACCGTGTCCAACTCACATCTTCCAACAGGAGATACGCTGTCTTAACCACCATGGCCATCACGCCCGACAACCCCACAGAAAAGAAAAGCACGGTTCACATCTTGTAACGGCACGTAAGCCCCCTGTTGTGACTATGAACAAGAAACACCCGAGACTGCTGGATTATGGGCACCCAGAGCGGTCTCAGCATATTATCTCCCTTGACAGCTCTCTCGTCACTCGTACTACTTGTAAAGTAGCAGACGACACCTTGATGGCCTGTGTTATCATTACAGACGAGATAGGAAGACAGCTACTGACACTACTGAAAAGTAAAACTGACTGACTGTCAAACCGTTAGTGTGGTCTCTCTGTTTGGGATCGACCTACTTTTAACTATGGAAATGTCCGACTATTATAATTTGAAAGCTAACTCGTTATGACCTACTTTTAACTATGGAAATATCAGACTATTATAATTTAAAAGCTAACTCATTATGGACAATAACTTAACCCTTCTGACTCCAACACCCTGTCTACCAGCTGCAAAATCTTAACTCTGACTCCCTCGCCCTATCCACCAGCTTCTCTCACTCTCTCATTCTCTCTCTTTTTCTGTCTCTCGATCTCTCTCTCTTTCTCTCAAACACACAGTCCCTCTCTCTCTCTCTCTGACACACACACACACACGCTCTCTCTCTCAGTCTCTCTCTCTGTCTCTCTCTCACACACACACATACACACACTCTCTCTCACCTCTCTCTTTATGTCTGTCTGTCTGTCTGTCACACAGGCACACACACACACAGTCGATTGGGAGACAAGAGCTCTGCTAATCGATCACCCCAATCAGGATCAAGTCAGTGTCATCTGTGTAAATGTAGTTCCTGAATGGTGTCCTGCCTCGGTGACACCAAGATCCCATAATTATAACTGTGTCCTTGTGTCACATAATTATAACTGTGTCCTTGTGTCACATAATTATAACTGTGTCCTTGTGTCACATAATTATAACTGTGTCCTTGTGTCACATAATTATAACTGTGTCCTTGTGTCACATAATTATAACTGTGTCCTTGTGTCACATAATTATAACTGTGTCCTTGTGTCACATAATTATAACTGTGTCCTTGTGTCACATAATTATAACTGTGTCCTTGTGTCATAATTATAACTGTCCTTATGTCATAATTATAACTGTGTCCTTGTGTCACATATTATAACAGTGTCCTTGTGTTGCATGATTATAACGGTGCCTTTATGTCATATAATTATAACTGTGTCCTTGTGTCACATAATTATAACTGTGTCCTTGTGTCATAATTATAACTGTCCTTATGTCATAATTATAACTGTGTCCTTGTGTCACATATTATAACAGTGTCCTTGTGTTGCATGATTATAACGGTGCCTTTATGTCATATAATTATAACTGTGTCCTTGTGTCACATATTATAACAGTGTCCTTGTGTCACATACAGTATAACAGTGTCCTTGTGTCACATAATTATAACGGTGTCCTTGTGTCACATAATTATAACAATGTCCTTGTGTCACATAATTATAACGGTGTCCTTGTGTCACATAATTATAACAATGTCCTTGTGTCACATACAGTATAGCTGTGTCCTTGTGTCACATACAGTATAATGGTGTCCTTGTGTCACATACAGTATAATGGTGTCCTTGTGTCACATAATTATAACTGTGTCCTTGTGTCACATACAGTATAACTGTGTCCTTGTGTCACATACAGTATAATGGTGTCCTTGTGTCACATACAGTATAATGGTGTCCTTGTGTCACATACAGTATAATGGTGTCGTTATGTCACATACAGTATAATGGTGTCCTTGTGTCACATACAGTATAATGGTGTCCTTGTGTCACATACAGTATAATGGTGTCCTTGTGTCACATACAGTATAACTGTGTCCTTGTGTCACATACAGTATAATGGTGTCCTTGTGTCACATACAGTATAATGGTGTCCTTGTGTCACATACAGTATAACTGTGTCCTTGTGTCACATACAGTATAATGGTGTCCTTGTGTCACATACAGTATAATGGTGTCCTTGTGTCACATACAGTATAATGGTGTCCTTGTGTCACATACAGTATAACTGTGTCCTTGTGTCACATACAGTATAATGGTGTCCTTGTGTCACATACAGTATAATGGTGTCGTTATGTCACATACAGTATAATGGTGTCCTTGTGTCACATACAGTATAACTGTGTCCTTGTGTCACATACAGTATAATGGTGTCCTTGTGTCACATACAGTATAATGGTGTCCTTGTGTCACATACAGTATAACTGTGTCCTTGTGTCACATACAGTATAATGGTGTCCTTGTGTCACATACAGTATAATGGTGTCCTTGTGTCACATACAGTATAATGGTGTCCTTGTGTCACATACAGTATAATGGTGTCCTTGTGTCACATACAGTATAACTGTGTCCTTGTGTCACATACAGTATAACTGTGTCCTTGTGTCACATACAGTATAATGGTGTCGTTATGTCACATAATTATAACTGTGTCCTTGTGTCACATACAGTATAATGGTGTCCTTGTGTCACATACAGTATAATGGTGTCCTTGTGTCACATACAGTATAACTGTGTCCTTGTGTCACATACAGTATAATGTGTCCTTGTGTCACATACAGTATAATGGTGTCCTTGTGTCACATACAGTATAATGGTGTCCTTGTGTCACATACAGTATAATGGTGTCGTTATGTCACATAATTATAACTGTGTCCTTATGTCACATACAGTATAATGGTGTCCTTATGTCACATAATTATAACTGTCCTTGTGTCGTATATTTATAACTGTGTCCTTGTGTCACATACTGTATAATGGTGTCCTTGTGTCACATACAGTATAATGGTCTCTTTAGTTAGCAGGCCAGAAGGCAGGTCGACATCTATATGCCAAGAAGGCAAGAGTAATGCACCCTGAAATATATTCAAATCAACAAGACTGCATTAGAAAATGTGAGTGATTTTAACTATTCAGTTAAAGTACACGATGGCACCTGTACTACAGACATCCAAATACAGAATATATATATTTAACGCTCAGCATATTAGAGCGAACCAATCAATTGTGAAAAATGGATGCTGTTCATGTTCATGGCAATTGCTGGGGAAACGCCGAGGAGGTCAAGATCATTCGTAACATCAGCCTTCAGAGTCAGGGTTCTGCCTTGTCCACGTCGAAGGTTGACACGGTCGCTGAGGTTGGCAGACAATATGTCACCCAGGGGAGTGGGACACCTTGTCTGCATTCGAAGGCTGTGCCCGATCAGTCTCAGTCGGCGTCTTCGAAGCGTCTTGCTCAAGGGTGAGAGCTTAGTCCGAGAGTAGAGCGCCTTGGTGGAGATTTTCTCTGGCCAGTAGATGCCGAGTGCCGAGCGGATCATACGCCGATGAGAAGAGTCGATCAACTTCAGAGAGTTTCGGTCAGCGGTATGGACTCGAGACCGTAGCATACGATGCTCTCTACTGCTGCCTTGAAAAGTCTAATCTTGATTTGGTCATCGGCCTTCGAGCTGAAAATCGGCTTCAATTTGTTCATCGCTGCCCATGCTTTGGCAAAGCGTTCGTCTACTACTGAACTTGGAGAGGAGGTGTCAATTCCGAGGTAAGTGAAATGTTCGCATGTCTGAACCACCTCGCCGGACTGGAAAAAGATTCGACGGGGAATGGTGTCGTGGCCGACGTGCATGACTTTCGTTTTGCCGTGGTTGATTTTGAGACCAACGGCTGACGCATTCCTTTCGTGATTTTGATGAACTCTCTCTACAGTGTCGGCCGACTCGCAGACCAGAGCGATATCGTCGTTGTAAGCCAAGGCGCTGATCTTTATTGCTGGATGTCGAGAGCTCCGTCTCTCTATCAGGGTGAAACCATCGTCGTCGTGCAATGTCTTTCGAAGGACGTGATCTAGAACAGTGATAAATAGATATGGAGACAACGTGTCACCTTGGAGGACACCAGATGTAGTGACGAAGAGGTCTGTGTTGCCGTGATTGGTCCAAACAGAGGCTGATGTGTCGGTGTAAAGTTGCATCACGTCTGCCGTTACAGAATAGGAATGGCAAAAAACAAAAAAACAAAAAACAAAAAAATTCATTTCAATTACATTTGGAAAGACGGAAGCATACCAACAACCCTCGAGATCAAAACTTTAAACTGAGCTAGCCAGTAATACTATATGGCTGTGAAGTGTGGACACACAGAACAGCTGGCCAGTAATACTATATGGCTGTGAAGTGTGGACACACAGAACAGCTGGCCAGTAATACTATATGGCTGTGAAGTGTGGACACACAGAACAGCTGGCCAGTAATACTATATGGCTGTGAAGCCCGGACACACAGAACAGCTGGCCAGTAATACTATATGGCTGTGAAGTGTGGACACACAGAATAACTGGCCAGTAATACTATATGGCTGTGAAGTGTGGACACACAAAAATGGCCAGATACAATAAGCCTGACAGCAGCAGAAATGTGGTTCTATAATGGTCTAGTCAATTGACACACAAAAGGGCAGTAATACATATTAAGATTGACACAGCAGATAATGGCGTAATATATAGCTGTTTCTGGGCAGCAAACAACCGTAAATAATAGCTCAAAGTTGCACGAACAGCTGCCTAGGATAATGGCTGTGAAGTGTGGAGGGATAAAGGGTTAATTTTTGTAGTGTGGCGACAGGGAACGGCAGAGTACAAAGGCTGTAAGGGAACCGAATATGGCCGCATGCAGTGTCACGACTCCTGGCATAATACTATATGCTGTAGGTGTAGGACAAGAAGTGGCTAGAATAACTTTTGTGTGAGCGGCATATGAAGTGGATAATCTTTATCTCGGCTGTGTTACACCCCTAACTGAGTAATAGATGAGGACTGTGAGAATTGTGGCCACACGACACACTCCTAATACATACTGGCTGTGAATCTGGCACACGACACTGGCAGCAAGATATCTCTGCGAACGTGTCTCACACAACAAGACAAGCTGCAAGAATACTATATGGGTAAGCCGGACAACAGAAAGTCTCAGTGAAAACCGTCATGCAAGTGTTGACCCAAAACTGCCGAAACTAAGGGTGGCCACCACACCGGCCAGTATACTTCTGAATGGACCCACTGCTGGCCTATTACTTATTGTGTTCACAAGAACATTGCTGCCATGAATCAACCTTGCGTCGAAGTGTGGCACAGAATCTAACCTATACAAAGGACTAAATGTGCCACTGACAGCTGGCCA
>JAPXFY010000016.1:1947447-2037447 GCA_030674185.1 Monoplex corrugatus
CTTACTGACAATATTAATGGCAGGCCACTGTGTGTAGAACTTACTGACAATATTAATGGCAGGCCATTGTGTGTAGAACTTACTGACAATGTTAATGGCAGGCCATTGTGTGTAGAACTTACTGACAATATTAATGGCAGGCCACTGTGTGTAGAACTTACTGACAATATTAATGGCAGGCCATTGTGTGTAGAACTTACTGACAATATTAATGGCAGGCCATTGTGTGTAGTTCTAACTTACTGACAATGTTAATGGCAGGCCATTGTGTGTAGTTCTAACTTACTGACAATATTAATGGCAGGCCATTGTGTGTAGTTCTAACTTACTGACAATGTTAATGGCAGGCCATTGTGTGTAGAACTTACTGACAATGTTAATGGCAGGCCATTGTGTGTAGAACTTACTGACAATGTTAATGGCAGGCCATTGTGTGTAGAACTTACTGACAATGTTAATGGCAGGCCATTGTGTGTAGAACTTACTGACAATGTTAATGGCAGGCCATTGTGTGTAGTTCTAACTTACTGACAATGTTAATGGCAGACCATTGTGTGTAGTTCTAACTTACTGACAATGTTAATGGCAGGCCATTGTGTGTAGAACTTACTGACAATGTTAATGGCAGGCCATTGTGTGTAGAACTTACTGACAATGTTAATGGCAGGCCATTGTGTGTAGAACTTACTGACAATGTTAATGGCAGGCCATTGTGTGTAGAACTTACTGACAATGTTAATGGCAGGCCATTGTGTGTAGTTCTAACTTACTGACAATGTTAATGGCAGACCATTGTGTGTAGTTCTAACTTACTGACAATGTTAATGGCAGGCCATTGTGTGTTAGAACTTACTGACAATGTTAAATGGCAGGCCATTGTGTGTAGAACTTACTGACAATGTTAATGGCAGGCCATTGTGTGTAGAACTTACTGACAATGTTAATGGCAGGCCATTGTGTGTAGAACTTACTGACAATGTTAATGGCAGGCCATTGTGTGTAGAACTTACTGACAATGTTAATGGCAGGCCATTGTGTTTTTTGCACTGTTCTGACAGTCAGTCGTTGTCCTCACTGCACGTCAAGTTTGATTTCAACCGAAGCTTGTGCAATGTCATAGCGACCATTATTAATTAACCCTTTGACTCCCACGCCTTATCCACCAGCTGAAAAACTTAACACATTGATTTCCCTTGTCCTACAGGGTGAGGGAGTCAAAGGGTTACTTTTTTTTTTTTTTTTTTTTTTTTTTTTCCTTTTTGCTGTGCTAGCGTGGTTGACGATGCAGGATGCTGGTGGACAGGGTGCGGCAGTCAAAGGGTTAATGGTTGACGATGCAGGATGCTGGTGGACAGGGTGCGGCAGTCAAAGGGTTAATGGTTGACGATGCAGGATGCTGGTGGACAGGATGCGGCAGTCAAAGGGTTAATGGTTGACGATGCAGGATGCTGGTGGACAGGGTGCGGCAGACAAAGGGTTAATGCTCCGTACAATGGTCAGTTTCAGGTGGACAGACCAACTGCTGGCCAGTCACGCCCATGGCTCCAGCCTGGTGCTACGAGTTGACCCGATAAAGTCAGCTGAATCCGGCAGTGAAAGGACAGGACAGTGCTGAGATGGCCTGAGCGGACGCCTGGTCTGTTTTAAACAAGCCAAACACCAAGCATCCGTCTTGACAGTGATGGCCATGGATATGGCAGAAGACATGTCGTTGTGCAGTAAATATACGGCGCTCTCTGGCCAGTTGTAAGACTGATAGCGCATGATCCGGATCGGTGTGGGCGTGATCAATGGGATCTCCATCAGATCAGGACTAGTATTAAAACTGAATAAATAGTCCACGTTCTGTAACAACCAGAAACACGGCCAACAGACGGAACTGTATTCATCTTCGTCCACGGCAAGTGTGTGTGTGAATGATCCATGTCTCCAAAAATCCACAACTTGCGCAATATGCTGAATCTTTCCCTCCGTCCACGCCAAGTGTTTCAGTGATTTGTGTCTCCGAATATCTACGTCTCGCCAAACAGCCTGAACAGTGTTGTTCGTACTGGGTAGATGTGCACAGTGATAAACTCCCAACTTTGCTTACGCAACATTTTTAATAGGTCGATTCAATTCCGGCCTCCCGAGAGAAGTTGAGATCTCTACTACTTCACTCCCCTACGACATCAGAGTTTACTGGGTAATCTTTGTCTCTTTGGTTGCTTCCTGGTTCTATTCTGTATAGCATCGGTCTCCTCTCGTAAGTCACTGAAAAATCGTTGTGATGAACCGTTTGATGGACACTGTGATTCTAAGGTCACGACCTAAAGTTTTGATTGCCAAATAAACTAACTTGGTCTTTAAAGAGACACACGTATAAATATATATACATAGCAACAACAACAACAACAACAACAACAAGGACAACAACAACAAAATATATTGGGCAGACCTTTGTCTAGGCAATCCAGTATTCACAGAGCAATGACATCTCACAGGCTTTACTACTAGCTGCTACTTGTTCGCAAAGAATTTGTTGAAAGGGGATTATTTTCTGCTCAGCGCAGCTAATAGGCTAAGCTTACAATTCTTTTCAGTTAGGCCTATAGTAATGCAGATGACGCAAAACAATGAATGACGCCATTTTCATGACGTTTTCAAACATCTCACGCTGTACAGGGAACACGAAGGAGATCCTGTATTCCATCAAAACTCGACACAAACTGTTTTGAATGTCTGTCAACCCCAACAGTGTATTGTAAATGTCTGTCAACCCGAACAGTGTCTTGTGAATGTCTGTCAACCCGAACAGTGTCTTGTGAATGTCTGTCAACCCTAGCAGTGTCTTGTGAATGTCTGTCAACTCGAACAGTGTCCCACATCCCATTTCAAACCAGAACTGGTCAGTAGAAGGTCAACCTTAGCTTCACCATGGCTAACAACATCCTGGCGGCCACAGCGGGCAGCGACAAGTCCAAACGGAGTTTCGAATACCGCATGTCGAAAAAAGTGGCGGAGCTGACTCAAGTGGTCCACATGCTCTTCACACGTAATCACGAAAAAGAAGTGGAGCTGGAGGCCCTGAGGGAAGCCTACGAGCTGGAGATCTCTGAGGTGATTGCTGACGCCAGGAACAGAATCGCGCAGCTGGAGAAGCAGCAGAAGGAGATGCTGAAACAGCAGTCGGGTGACACCGACAGGATACGGAAGCTTCTGGAAGGAGAGTTCCAAAGCAAGGAGCAGGAGTGGAAGAAGAAGATGGAGGAGAACGAGAAACGTCTACAGGAGGAGAGGACCGAGTGCCAGAACCTCAGGGACCTGTTGATACGAGCCCAACTGGACATCCAGAACCTTCGCCAAGGCGTCACAGACCAGCTCAGCTGCCAGACACAGGAAGTGGCCAACAGGGAAAGGGAGATCACCGACCTCAAGAAGCAGATCCAGCACTTGGAGCAGTCGCTCAAGGACCACGATCAGAACAATAACCAAGTCCTGAAGGACCTGGAAAAGGTCAAGGACAACCTGGAGCGCGAGCTGCGCCACGTGCACGGGGCGCTGGACGAGAGTCACAAGACACGTGACGAGCTGCTCACGCGCAACAAGCAGTTGGAGGTGGACATGAAAAACGTCAGGCGGGATTTGAACCGCAAAGTGACAGACGTGGTCAACGGCCAGAAAATTCACAGAAATGGCTCCACTCTCTCTCAGGTCAGTCCAGCATGTGAAACAAACAAACAACCAACCAACCAAACAAACAAACAAACAAACAAACAAACAAACAAACAAAACAGTGATTGTCTTTCTGACGTTGTTTCGTTGTTCTGTCTTCTTCCATACCCCTGCTATTTGCTATTGCCTTACACTGTCTTCTGATCCCTTCATCTGTCCCCCCCCCCCCCCCCCCCGAAAAGTCTCCCCAGTACAATTCTCATGCCAGACTGCCAGTCTGCGAATGTAGTCTAGATGCCCAATGTGGTCTGGATGCCTAAATGTGGTCTGGATGCCCGATGTGGTCTGGATGCCCAGCGTGGTCTGGATGCCCAGTGTGGTCTGGATGCCCAATGTGGTCTGGATGCCCAGTGTGGTCTGGATGCCCAGTGTGGTCTGGATGCCCAGTGTGGTCTGGATGCCCAGTGTGGTCTGGATGCCCAGTGTAGTCTGGATGCCCACCCTAATGCTCCAATCATTGTGGCACTGTCAGCTTGGTGTTTGATAGATCGTGTCCCCTCCCCACAGCCCTCGCTTCACCCTTCCATTTCAAGACATCGGTGCTTAGAGTTTTGCGCAGGTTCAAGGAGTCTATCAGATAACAGACAGCAGGCTGGGTGGAGCACAAGTGGAATTAACAACAACAACAATAACAATGATGATGATGAATGATACTTATAAAGCGCCAAATCTTGATACAAAAATCAAAGCAAGGCGCGCACTCCCATCATTCACCAAAACAATCACCAACAAGGACCACATCTCCAGGACACAAAGCACACGTAAACTGGAGGGGAAAGACAGGAGGGGAGTAGGGCGTGTGACCCCTGACCCAAGCCGTCTTCATCCCTCTGTCACACACACACACACACACACACACACACACACACACACACACACACACACACACGCACGCACACACACACACCACACACACACACACACACACACACACACGCACGCACACACACAGGATACTGGGTTATGGTACACTCAAGCCTGTTCGCCAACTGACCCTTGACCTTTGTAATCATCTTCTCTGTCACACACCCATAATTATTCTCTCTCTCTGTCTCTCTCCCTCACAGGTCATCAAACCGGTATGTGCACACATACATGATACAAGACACACTGTATGACACAGGTCATCAAGCAGAGTCTTTCGGACTTTATTGTTTATGAGGCAGGAATGGCAAATCGCTGCCGCTTATTGCATCAGTGAGCCACGGTACAGTATGTTAGATTAAACGTAATTTTAGAAGGAAAATTTCCTTTCTAATGTCTGCAGCATGTAGAGTTGCCAGTCTGTTGTGTCTTGAGATTTGCTTAACCCTTTGACTCCCGCACCTATCTACCAGCTGCAAAAACTTAACCCTTTGACTCCCTCACCCTGTCCACCAGCGCACTGATGGACAGAGTGAGGAAGCCAAAGAGTTAATATACTGTCTAGTATGTGAGTCAGTGAAAAACACGAAGTCTGGGAGTTGGACTGTTCAACATGAATATATCGCTCTCTGACAATTCCCTGTGTGTGCCAGCCAAATCAGCCAGTAAGCATTAATTTTGTCAGATTCCTTAAGCCTGCGCAAAACCCTAGGCGCTGGCAAGGTCCTGAAACACTGAACTGCCACCACCAGAGAGACTGGAAGATTCCGATGGTCAGCCAACAGGCCAGTCAGTGTGTAAGTTACTGGGTGGGATTTGAACTTGAGACATCAGATAATAATAATCAAAAACACGACATTTATAAGGTGCAGTCTTGACACAAGAATCAAACCAAAGTGCGCACTGTCATCATTCACCACAGTAATCACCCAACAACAACCACAACTGTCATCATTCACCACAGTAATCACCCAACAACACTGTCATCATTCACCACAGTAATCACCCAACAACACTGTCATCATTCACCACAGTAATCACCCAACAACACTGTCATCATTCACCACAGTAATCACCCAACAACACTGTCATCATTCACCACAGTAATCACCCAACAACACAGTCATCATTCACCACAGTAATCACCCAACAACACTGTCATCATTCACCACAGTAATCACCCAACAATCACCACAACCGTCATCATTCACCACAGTAATCACCCAACAACAACCACAACTGTCATCATTCACCACAGTAATCACCCAACAACACTGTCATCATTCACCACAGTAATCACCCAACAACACTGTTATCATTCACCACAGTAATCACCCAACAACACTGTCATCATTCACCACAGTAATCACCCAACAACACTGTCATCATTCACCACAGTAATCACCCAACAACACTGTCATCATTCACCACAGTAATCACCCAACAATCACCACAACCGTCATCATTCACCACAGTAATCACCCAACAACAACCACAACTGTCATCATTCACCACAGTAATCACCCAACAACAACCACAACTGTCATCATTCACCACAGTAATCACCCAACAACACTGTCATCATTCAACCACAGTAATCACCAAACACCAACACTGTCATCATTCACCACAGTAATCCCAACAACATCACAACTGTCATTCACCACAGTAATCACCAACAACACTGTCATCATTCACCACAGTAATCACCCAACAACCACCACAACTGCAGGGCACACAGCACACACACACACACACACACACACACACTGGAGGGGGAGGACAGGAGGGCAGTGGGACAAAAGACAGAACGTGTAGATAGGAAATCAGTGACGGACAAAAACTATCTTCAAGCCAGACTTAAGGAAGACAGAACGTGTAGATAGGAAATCACTGCAGGACAAAAACTATCTTCAAGCCAGACTTAAGGAAGACAGAGCGTGTAGACAGGAAATCACTGCAGGACAAAAACTATCTTCAAACCAGACTTAAGGAAGACAGAACGTGTAGATAGGAAATCAGTGACGGACAAAAACTATCTTCAAGCCAGACTTAAGGAAGACAGAACGTGTAGATAGGAAATCAGTGACGGACAAAAACTATCTTCAAGCCAGACTTAAGGAAGACAGAACGTGTAGATAGGAAATCAGTGACGGACAAAAACTATCTTCAAGCCAGACTTAAGGAAGACAGAACGTGTAGATAGGAAATCACTGCAGGACAAAAACTATCTTCAAGCCAGACTTAAGGAAGACAGAACGTGTAGATAGGAAATCAGTGACGGACAAAAACTGTCTTCAAGCCAGACTTAAGGAAGACAGAGTTTGTGACTGTCCAACAGATGGAGGAAGATCATTCCAGTTGTATGGACCAGACACAGAGAAATAATGGCGACTGACTGTGGTACATCTGTATCGAAGAAATTGTAAACAGCTAGATCTAGTACAGAAGCAGAAGGGAGAGATCAGGCAGGGGTGTACGTACATTCGGAAGTGGTCACGAAGATAAATAGGTGTGGTACCACTGATACACCTATAGCATAATGTGTTGATTTTGTATGAAATTCTTTGAGAAACAGACATCCCAATGGGCAAAGTGAAACAGGGGAGTATAGTGACATGATCATGTGGAGCAGACATCCCAATGGGGAAAGTGAAACAGGGGAGTATAGTGACATCATCATGTGGAGCAGACATCCCAATTGGGAAAGTGAAACAGGGGAGTATAGTGACATCATCATGTGGAGCAGGCATCCCAATGGGGAAAGTGGAACAGGGGAGTATAGTGACATCATCATGTGGAGCAGACATCCCAATTGGGAAAGTGGAACAGGGGAGTATAGTGACATCATCATGTGGAGCAGACATCCCAATGGGGAAAGTGGAACAGGGAGTATAGTGACATGATCATGTGGAGCAGACATCCCAATTGGGAAAGTGAAACAGGGGAGTATAGTGACATGATCATGTGGAGCAGACATCCCAATGGGGAAAGTGGAACAGGGGAGTATAGTGACATGATCATGTGGAGCAGGCATCCCAATGGGGAAAGTGAACAGGGGAGTATAGTGACATGATCATGTGGAGCAGACATCCCAATGGGGAAAGTGGAACAGGGAGTATAGTGACATGATCATGTGGAGCAGACATCCCAATGGGGAAAGTGGAACAGGGAGTATAGTGACATGATCATGTGGAGCAGGCATCCCAATGGGGAAAGTGGAACAGGGGAGTATAGTGACATGATCATGTGGAGCAGACATCCCAATGGGGAAAGTGGAACAGGGAGTATAGTGACATCATCATGTGGAGCAGACATCCCAATTGGGAAAGTGAAACAGGGGAGTATAGTGACATGATCATGTGGAGCAGACATCCCAATGGGGAAAGTGAAACAGGGGAGTATAGTGACATCATCATGTGGAGCAGACATCCCAATTGGGAAAGTGAAACAGGGGAGTATAGTGACATCATCATGTGGAGCAGACATCCCAATGGGGAAAGTGAAACAGGGAGTATAGTGACATCATCATGTGGAGCAGACATCCCAATGGGGAAAGTGAAACAGGGGAGTATAGTGACATCATCATGTGGAGCAGACATCCCAATGGGGAAAGTGAAACAGGGGAGTATAGTGACATCATCATGTGGAGCAGACATCCCAATGGGGAAAGTGAAACAGGGGAGTATAGTGACATCATCATGTGGAGCAGACATCCCAATGGGGAAAGTGAAACAGGGGAGTATAGTGACATCATCATGTGGAGTCTATGGCTGTACCAACTGAGACAGCCAACGCACACAGAAATCTTGTGGGTCATTTGAAGGTCAACCCGTGACCCCTGCCCCTGATAGAGCAGCATGGGGCTTTTTCTAACTGAACCAAGAAATCGCTCATAATCTGCCATGTTCACAGTGTACAGAATGATGTCAGAAGATCAGTGGAAGGACGATGGTGGTCGAGCAGTCCGACCTCAAAAGTTTCGGCGCAGCTGTTTGCTGGACGTGTTGAGATTGTTTTTTAAACAGTCTGTTGTGTGTGTGCGTGTGTGTTTTTAAACAGTCTGTTGTATGTGTGCGTGTGTGTGTGTGTGTTTTTTAACAGTCTGTTGTGTGTGTGCGTGTGTGTGTTTTTTTTAAACAGTCTGTTGTGTGTGTGCGTGTGTGTTTTTTTTTTAAACAGTCTGTTGTGTGTGTGCGTGTGTGTGTTTTTTTAAACAGTCTGTTGTGTGTGTGCGTGTGTGTTCTTTTTTAAACAGTCTGTTGTGTGTGTGCGTGTGTGTGTGTTTTTAAACAATCTGTTGTGTGTGTGCGTGTGTGTGTGTTTTTTAAACAGTCTGTTGTGTGTGTGCGTGTGTGTGTGTTTTTTAAACAGTCTGTTGTGTGTGTGCGTGTGTTTTTTTTTTTTAAACAGTCTGTTGTGTGTGTGCGTGTGCGTGTGTGTGTGTGGCAAACTGCGGTAGCGAGGGGAGAAAACAGCGATTATAGCGTCTCAAGTTAACGACACATGCTCTCCAAGAACCATCCGTGCGTGACAAGGTCAAAGGTTGCAGTCAAACCTCTGTCACAGATATAAAACAGAAAGATTGGCAACTCGACAGACGCTGGCCTGTGTTCACGTCAGCATCCGTTCCGACATGTTTTGTCCGACTGACGTCTTTACACCTCGATATACGTTGAGACAGTTTACAGATAGCACCATGGTGAAAAACACTGTATTATATATTATGTGGTGATAATTTGTTCCTGTTTGAGTACTGACCAAGCCATGGTGAAAAACACTGTATTATATTATGTGATGATAATTTGTTCCTGTTTGTGTACTGACCAAGCCATGGTGAAAAACACTGTATTATATTATGTGGTGATAATTTGTTCCTGTTTGTGTACTGACCAAGCCATGGTGAAAAACACTGTATTATATTATGTGGTGATAATTTGTTCCTGTTTGTGTACTGACCAAGCCATGGTGAAAAACACTGTATTATATTATGTGGTGATAATTTGTTCCTGTTTGTATACTGACCAAACATGGTGAAAAACACTGTATTATATTATGTGGTGATAATTTGTTCCTGTTTGTATATTGACCAAACATGGTGAAAAACACTGTATTATATTATGTGGTGATAATTTGTTCCTGTTTGTATACTGACCAAGCCATGGTGAAAAACACTGTATTATGTTATGTGGTGATAATTTGTTCCTGTTTGTATACTGACCAAACATGGTGAAAAACACTGTATTATATTATGTGATGATAATTTGTTCCTGTTTGTATACTGACCAAACATGGTGAAAAACACTGTATTATGTTATGTGGTGATAATTTGTTCCTGTTTGTATACTGACCAAACATGGTGAAAAACACTGTATTATGTTATGTGGTGATAATTTGTTCCTGTTTGTATACTGACCAAACATGGTGAAAAACACTGTATTATTTATGTGGTGATAATTTGTTCCTGTTTGTATACTGACCAAACATGGTGAAAAACACTGTATTATTATTATGTGATGATAATTTGTTCCTGTTTGTGTACTGACCAAGCCATGGTGAAAAACACTGTATTATTTATGTGGTGATAATTTGTTCCTGTTTGTATACTGACCAACATGGTGAAAAACACTGTATTATGTTATGTGGTGATAATTTGTTCCTGTTTGTATACTGACCAAACATGGTGAAAAACACTGTATTATATTATGTGGTGATAATTTGTTCCTGTTTGTGTACTGACCAAACATGGTGAAAAACACTGTATTATATTATGTGATGATAATTTGTTCCTGTTTGTTACTGACCAAGCCATGGTGAAAAACACTGTATTATATTATGTGGTGATAATTTGTTCCTGTTTGTATACTGACCAAGATGCCGATGTGTCATGTCTTCTGTTTATGTATGACTGTTTATGTCTTCCTGTTTCATACTGACCTGTTTAAGTCTGTGCTGATTTATGTAACTGACCCGTTTATGTCTTCTGTTTACATACTGACCTGTTTTATGTCTCTTCCTGTTTATGTACTGACTGTTTTATGTCTCTTCTGTTTGTATACTGACTGTTTTATGTGTCTTCCTGTTTATGTACTGACCTGTTTTATGTCTGTGCTGTTTATGTACTGACCTGTTTTATGTCTTCCTGTTTATGTAATGACCTGTTTTATGTCTCTTCCTGTTTATGTACTGACCTGTTTTATTCTTCCTGTTTATGTACTGACCTGTTTTATGTCTGTGCCTGTTTATGTACTGACCTGTTTTATGTCTCTTCCTGTTTATGTACTGACCTGTTTTATGTCTTCCTGTTTATGTACTGACCTGTTTTATGTCTGTGCCTGTTTATGTACTGACCTGTTTTATGTCTCTTCCTGTTTATGTACTGACCTGTTTTATGTCTCTTCCTGTTTACATACTGACCTGTTTTATGACTATACCTGTTTATGTACTGACCTGTTTTATGTTCTTCCTGTTTTCATTACTGACCTGTTTTATGTCTCTTCCTGTTTATGTACTGACCTGTTTTATGTCTCTACCTGTTTACGTACTGACCTTTTTTATGTCTCTTCCTGTTTATGTACTGACCTGTTTTATGTCTCTACCTGTTTATGTACTGACCTTTTTATGTCTCTTCCTGTTTATGTACTGACCTGTTTTATGTCTCTTCCTGTTTATGTACTGACCTGTTTTATGTCTCTTCCTGTTTATGTACTGACCTGTTTTATGTCCTATGTTATGTACTGACTGTTTTATGTTCCTGTTTACATATGACTGTTTTATGTCTCTTCCTGTTTACATACAGACCTGTTTTATGTCTCTTCCTGTTTATGTACTGACCTGTTTTATATCTCTTCCTGTTTATACTGACCTGTTTTATGTCTCTTCCTGTTTATGTACTGACCTGTTTTATGTCTCTTCCTGTTTACATACTGACCTGTTTTATGTCTCTACCTGTTTACATACTGACCTGTTTTATGTCTCTTCCTGTTTACATACTGACCTGTTTTATGTCTCTTCCTGTTTAATACTGACCTGTTTTATGTCTCTTCCTGTTTATGTACTGACCTGTTTTATGTCTCTTCTGTTTATGTACTGACCTGTTTTATGTCTCTCCTGTTTACATTACTGACCTGTTTTATGTCTCTTCCTGTTTAGTACTGACCTGTTTTATGTCTCTTCCTGTTTAATATGACCTGTTTTATGTCTCTTCCTGTTTAGTACTGACCTGTTTTATGTCTCTTCCTGTTTATGTACTGACCTGTTTTATGTCTCTTCCTGTTTATGTACTGACCTGTTTTATGTCTCTTCCTGTTTATGTACTGACCTGTTTTATGTCTCTTCCTGTTTACATACTGACCTGTTTTATGTCTCCTGTTTACTACTGACTGTTTTATGTCTACTGTATGACCTGTTTTATGTCTCTTCCTGTTTTATACTGACCTGTTTTATGTCTCTTCCTGTTTATGTACTGACCTGTTTTATGTCTCTTCCTGTTTATGTACTGACCTGTTTTATGTCTCTTCCTGTTTATGTACTGACCTGTTTTATGTCTCTACCTGTTTACATACTGACCTGTTTTATGTCTCTTCCTGTTTACATACTGACCTGTTTTATGTCTCTTCCTGTTTACATACTGACCTGTTTTATGTCTCTTCCTGTTTACATACTGACCTATTTTATGTCTCTTCCTGTTTATGCACTGACCTGTTTTATGTCTCTTCCTGTTTATGCACTGACCTGTTTTATGTCTCTTCCTGTTTACATACTGACCTGTTTTATGTCTCTTCCTGTTTATGTACTGACCTGTTTTATGTCTCTTCCTGTTTATGTACTGACCTGTTTTATGTCTCTTCCTGTTTATGTACTGAACTGTTTTATGTCTCTTCCTGTTTATGTACTGACCTGTTTTATGTCTGTGCCTGTTTACGTACTGACTTGTTTTATGTCTGTGCCTGTTTATGTACTGATCTGTTTTATGTCTCTACCTGTTTACATGCTGACCTTCTTTATGTCTGTGCCTGTTTATGTACTGACCTGTTTTATGTCTCTTCCTATTTACATACTGACCTGTTTTATGTCTCTTCCTGTTTACATACTGACCTGTTTTATGTCTCTACCTGTTTATGTACTGACCTGTTTTATGTCTGTGCCTGTTTACATACTGACCTGTTTTATGTCTCTTCCTGTTTACATACTGACCTGTTTTATGTCTCTACCTGTTTATGTACTGACCTGTTTTATGTCTGTGCCTGTTTATGTACTGACCTGTTTTATGTCTCTTCCTGTTTATGTACTGACCTGTTTTATGTCTCTGCCTGTTTATGTACTGACCTGTTTTATGTCTCTACCTGTTTATGTACTGACCTGTTTTATGTCTGTGCCTGTTTATGTACTGACCTGTTTTATGTCTGTGCCTGTTTACATACTGACCTGTTTTATGTCTCTTCCTGTTTACATACTGACCTGTTTTATGTCTCTTCCTGTTTATGTACTGACCTGTTTTATGTCTCTTTCTGTTTATGTACTGACCTGTTTTATGTCTGTGCCTGTTTATGTACTGACCTGTTTTATGTCTCTGCCTGTTTATCATCTTGCTGAATGGCGTTGGCGATTATGGACTTCCATCTTTCTCTATCACTTGTTGTTGCCTCAAGCTTCTCTTTCCACCCTCCTTGTCCCCAGCCACTCTGTAAGTCCATCTGGCATCTTCTCCCTGGGTCTACCCGGTGCTTTCTTTCCCTCCAGCTTTCCCGTTGTGACCAGGTGTTCCAATTCCCCTTTTCTCATAAAATGGCCTATAAATGTTGCCTGTGTTTTCCTAATCTTCCTTATGAATGATCTACTTGTCTCTGCCTCCGTCAAGACTGTCTCGTTTGTTTTCTTTGCTGTCCATGGAACTCTCAACATTCTTCTTAGAAACCACATCTCGGCTGCCTCAATCTTGTTCTGGTTTTGCTTGTTGACTGTCCACACCTTGCAACCGTACAACAGTATTGGTTCTATATAACATTCAAGAACTCTCTTCCTGATGTTAATTGATAGGCCTTTGTTGGTAAGAATGCTTTTCATCTTCTTGAATGCTGTTTTGGCGTGGCTAATTCTGCTGGCTATTTCTGATGTGCATCTGCCGTCTGGTGAAATGATCGTTCCCAGGTATTTAAACTTATCAGCCTGTCTCAAGGTTGTGCCGTTTGCTGTTATTTTGCATGTGGGGATTTCATGTTTTTTACTGATCACCATGACTTCAGTCTTCCTGCTGTTTAGTTCCAACCCCTTACCTTTGCTTTCTATTTCTAGTATATTCACAAGGTTTTGTAGGTCCCTTTCACTTTATGCAGTTAGCACGGTGTCATCTGCGTATCGAATGTTGTTTATCATTTTTCCTCCAACCTTAATCCAGGGTCTTCCTCTAGGTTTCTCATGTTGTTTTCGCTGTAAAGTGAAAACAGATCTGGTGACAAAACACAACCCTGTCCGACTCCTCTTTTGATGTTTTGGAAAGAGCTTATATCGTTTTTTATTCTCATTGCAGCTGTTTGTACCCAATACATATTTCTGATTATTCGCAGATCTTTTCCATCAATATTGAGTCTTTCTAGTTTGGTTTATCAATACTTCATGTCTTACCCGATCGAAAGCCTGGGTATAATCAACAAAGCATAAATATAAATCCTTGTTCATCTCGACTGACCTCTCTATGATAGTTCTTAGGATGTATATGGCATTGATAGTTCCTTTCCCTTCCACAAATCCACACTGTTCATCTGCTACTTCTCTTTTGATTCTATTCCTTGTCCTTATCATGATTATTCTTAATAGGATTTTTGTTACATGACTCATCAAACTGATTGTGCGATGGAGTTCGCATTCTATAGCCCCTGTCTTCTTTGTAAGTGCAATGAAAATTGATTTTGACATATCTTTGGGGATTTTTCCAGTGTCATAAATTTCACTTAGGAGGACTGACATTTTTTCTATACCGAATTCCTCCAGGGCTTCAATCATCTCTGTAGTAATGTTGTCTGGTCCTGGGGCTTTTCCTGGTTTCATCTTTTTCAATGCTGCTCTAACTTCATCTTTCATTATGGGTGGTCCTTCAAAGTTCTTTCTTATAATGTGTTCTACATTTCTGTCATCTTCAAAAAGGTCTTTAATGTACTCTCCCCATCTGTCTAATATTTTGTCTTTTTCCATGAGAAGCGTGCCATCTTTCGATTTTAAGCAACCAGTTGATGTGCATGTATTTTTCCTGTGGACAATTTCTTCAATTCGTCTGTACATACCCTGAGGATCCGTTTTGTGTCGGTCTTCTATTTCTTTGCATTTTGTTTTCAGCCAAGCTTCCTTAGCTTCATTGCATCTGTTCCTGATTTCTTTGTTTATCTTCCTGTATATCTCCTCGTTTCTCTTTACCTTCCTCCGTTCCTCCATCAGGCCTAAAATTTCTTTCGTCATCCAGTTCCTTTTTGCTTTTCTATCTACTACAGGGATTTCTACACGAGCTTCATTTATCGAATTTCTCAACTTTGTCCATTGTTCCTCACTGTCACCAACGTCTTCCAGAGCACTGAATTTGTTTTGAACATGTACATTAAATTTTTGACGTATCATTTCATCTGTCTTTAAGAGTCCAAGATCTAGTTTGATGTTGCTTTTGGTCTGTTTCCTTTTCCGTAATTTCAGCCTAAATCTTCCCACTACAGGATTGTGGTCACTGTTGCAGTCTGCGTCTGGTAAGGTTTTTTTTGCTGACAGTAAAGAATTTCAAAATCTTTTATTAATCAGGATGTAGTCAATCTGATTTTTGGTATTATCTCCTGGACTCATCCAAGTCCATTTTCTTCTATTAGGCTGCTTAAACCAGGTGTTTCCTTCTATGAAATCATTCATCTGTGCCCATTCTACAAGTTTCCTTCCCCTTTCATTTTGTGTACCAAGGCCATGATGTCCAGCTATATCCTCCACCCTATCCTGTCCCACTGTAGCATTAAAATCTCCCATTATTACTGTGACTTCTTGTGATTTACATTGGGCCTTGGTCATCTCTAATACTTCGTAGAAGTTGTCGATGTCTTCCTGAGTACTTGTGGATGTTGGTGCATACACCTGAATGATGTTGATATCAAATGGTCTGCCTCCCAATTTGACCAGCAAGACTCTGTCGGACACAGCCCAGTATCCCTTAACTGCTTTTGATTTGTCCCTGTCCATTACAATGCCTACTCCTCTTTCATGTGAGTTTTCACCAGAGTATATCACTGTATATTCTCCGGATGTTATCATGCCTGCCCCCTTCCATCTCACTTCCCCTAGTCCTAAAATACTGATGTTAAGCCTTTCCATCTCCATTTTGACATTGTCTAATTTGCCTTTTTGGAACAAAGTTCTTATGTTCCATGTTACCATTTTAGTATTTTTGAGTTTGAGTTTGTTCGCAGTAGCTTGCTGACGGTCTGGAGTCATCTGTCATAATTTTTCTAGGGAGAATACGATGGTGGTTTCCCGTTGCCTTCCATCGTTTTGTTGTTGTTGTTGTTGTTGTTTTTTGTTGTTGTTTTTTCCCCCAGTCTCTCCGCTAGCCTTTGTCGTTCCCACGACAATCTACAAGGCAGTAGGGTGATTTTTTCTTTCAGGGTTACCTCCCTTAGCCTTATTCTCTCCCGAGATGTCCACAAGGCAGTGGAGCTATTTACCCATAGCTGGGAGTCTGGTTCGTGGGCACCAGGGCATATCCACACGCCGGTGGGCCTGCGTGCCGCACGTCTGGGGACCAGACCTCCTCCGAGTCCCTTGAGATTTAGCCTGAGTCCGTGAGGTGCTCAGTCGCCTGTCGCCACGAGGAGGCATAACGTTGGGCTTGCTGATGGAGAGGCTATGTACTGACAGGAAGAGACTTACGCCTTCTGCTGTTCTTTTCGCATAGCTGCAAGCAGCAGTGCTAGCCAGTGGTGCAGGCTGATAGTGAGAGGTGACAAGCACGCAGTCACTAGCCGACAACTAGACGCATCACATCTGCCATTGACACACTAAAATACTAATGTTAAGCCTTTCCGTCTCCATTTTGACATTGTTTATGGATGATCATATCACAGAGTGTGACAGAGCGAGTTGCCTGTCTCCCTGTCCATGTCTATGATCATAGTGTAATACAGCCAGTTGCCTGTCTCCCTGTCCATGTCTATGATGATAGTGTAATACAGCCAGTTGCCTGTCTCTCTATCCATGTCTATGATCATAGTGTAATACAGCCAGTTGCCTGTCTCCCTGTCCATGTCTATGATCAGAGTGTAATACAGCCAGTTGCCTGTCTCTCTATCCATGTCTATGATCATAGTGTAATACAGCCAGTTGCCTGTCTCCCTGTCCATGTCTATGATCATAGTGTAATACAGCCAGTTGCCTGTCTCTCTATCCATGTCTATGATCATAGTGTTACTCAGCGAGTTGCCTAATACGTTTCTGGTTCAGCCAACCATGTCAGGTCTGTTTGTCAATGGCTGTGGCCGATCACTCACACATTCATACCGGTACTCTCTCTGTGTCTCTCTCTGTCTCTCTGTCTCTCTCTCTGTCTCTCTCTCTCTCTGTCTCTGTCTGTCTCTCTCTCTGTCTCTCTCTCTGTCTCTCTCTCTGTCTCTCTCTCCTCTCCTCTCTCTCTCTCTCTCTCTCTCTCTCTCTCTCTCTCTCTCTCTCAATATCTTTAGCGGAAAAGGGACGGATTACTGCGATCGAATCAGTAAGCTATTTGGCGTAGTTGTGTTGTACTGTTCTTGTTTATTCATTCGTTAAAAAAAAGTATGTGTGTATGCATGCGCGTGTGTACCATGCATGCATGCATGTAAACACGTATGTATATGTATGTATGTGTTTCTATGTATGTAAACACGTATGTATATGTATGTATGTTTCTATGTATGTAAACACGTATGTATATGTATGTATGTTTCTATGTATGTAAACACGTATGCATTATGTATGTTTCTATGTATGTAAACACGTATGCATTATGTATGTTTCTATGTATGTAAACACGTATGTACATTATGTATGTTTCTATGTATGTAAACACGTATGCATTATGTATGTTTCTATGTATGTAAACACGTATGTATATGTATGTATGTTTCTATGTATGTAAACACGTATGCATTATGTATGTTTCTATGTATGTAAACACGTATGCATTATGTATGTTTCTATGTATGTAAACACGTATGTATATGTATGTATGTTTCTATGTATGTAAACACGTATGCATTATGTATGTTTCTATGTATGTAAACACGTATACTTATGTATGTATGTTTCTATGTATGTAAACACGTATGTATTATGTATGTTTCTATGTATGTAAACACGTATGCATTATGTATGTTTCTATGTATGTAAACACGTATGTAATTATGTATGTTTCTATGTATGTAAACACGTATGCATTATGTATTGTTTCTATGTATGTAAACACGTATACATTATGTATGTATGTTTCTATGTATGTAAACACGTATACATATGTATGTTTCTATGTATGTAAACACGTATACATTATGTATGTATGTTTCTATGTATGTAAACACGTATACATTATGTATGTATGTTTCTATGTATGTAAACACGTATACATTATGTATGTATGTTTCTATGTATGTAAACACGTATACATTATGTATGTATGTTTCTATGTATGTAAACACGTATACATTATGTATGTTTCTATGTATGTAAACACGTATGATTATGTATGTATGTTTCTATGTATGTAAACACGTATACATTATGTATGTTTCTATGTATGTAAACACGTATACATTATGTATGTTTCTATGTATGTAAACACGTATACATTATGTATGTATGTTTCTATGTATGTAAACATATACATTATGTTTGTTTCTATGTATGTAAACACGTATAATTATGTTTTTCTATGTATGTAAACACGTATACATTATGTATGTTTCTATGTATGTAAACCGTATCATTATGTATGTTTCTATGTATGTAAACACGTATACATTTATGTATGTATGTTTCTATGTATGTAAACACGTATACATTATGTATGTTTCTATGTATGTAAACACGTATAATTATGTATGTTTCTATGTATGTAAACACGTATACATTATGTTTTTTCTATGTATGTAAACACGTATACATTATGTATGTTTCTATGTATGTAAACACGTATACATTATGTTGTTTCTATGTATGTAAACACGTATACATTATGTATGTTTCTATGTATATAAACACGTATAATTATGTATGTTTCTATGTATGTAAACACGTATACATTATGTATGTTTCTATGTATGTAAACACGTATACATTATGTATGTTTCTATGTATGTAAACACAGTATACATTGTTTGTTTCTATGTATGTAAACACGTATACATTGTATGTTTCTATGTATGTAAACACGTATACATTATGTTTTTTCTATGTATGTAAACACGTATACATTATGTATTTTCTATGTATTAAACACTGCATTATGTATGTTTCTATGTATGTAAACACGTATACATTATGTTGTTTCTTTATGTAAACAGTATCATATGTTGTTTCTATGTATGTAAACACGTATATATGTATGTATTTTCTATGTAGTAAACACGTATACATATGTATTGTTCTATGTAGTAACACGTATACATTTGTTGTTTCTATGTATTAAACACGTATACATTATGTATGTATGTTTCTATGTATGTAAACAGTATACATATGTATGTAGTTTCTATGTATGTAAACACTATACATTATTTTTTCTATGTATGTAAACACGTATAATTATGTATTTTTCTATGTATGTAAACACGTATACATTATGTATGTTTCTATGTATGTAACACGTATACATTATGTATGTTTCTATGTATGTAAACAGTATCATTTGTATGTATGTTTAGTATGTAAACACGTATACATTATGTATGTTTTCTATGTATGTAAACACGTATACATTATGTTTGTTTCTGTATGTAAACCTATAATTAGTATGTTTCTATGTATGTAACAGTATACATTATGTATGTTTCTATGTATGTAACAGTATACATTATGTATGTTTTATAAACAGTTACATTATGGTTTGTATTAAACACTAAATTTGTAGTTCATGTATGTAACAGTATATTATATTTTCTTTATTAACACGAACATTATTATGTTATTATGTAAACATATGTTTATGTAGTAACCGATATTGTAGTTTCTATGTATTAAACTATATTATGTTGTTTCTGTATGTAAACACTTCTTGTATGTTTCTAGTATTACACGTATATTATGAGTTTTTTATGTAACAGTACTTATGTTTTTATGTATAACACGTATATTATGTATGTTTTATAAACGATATTATGTTTTTATGTATGAAAAGATTATTATGTTTTATTATGTAACAGTATCTTAGTTGTTTCATAGTAACCTTAATTATGTTTCAGATGTAACACGTTATAGAGTTCTATATGTAACACATCATTTGTATGTTTCTATGTATTAAACTACATTATGTTTTTTCTATGTATTAAGTGATTATGAGATGTTTTATGTATGTAACACGTATACATAGTATGTTTTATGTATGTAAACAGTATAATGTATGTTTCTGTATAACCGTATATATGTATGTTATGTTGTAACACGTATACATTGTATGTTTCTTTATACAGTAATTAGTTTTTTATGTATGTAACATCATTGTATGTTTCAGTATTAAAGTAACATATTATTTTCTTATGTAAAACTTATATGTATTTATTATAAACAAGTAATTTATTTATGTATTAAACAGTATCATTAGATGTTCTATGATGTAACACGTTATATGTGTTTCTAGATGTAAACACGATATTATGTATTTTCTATATGTAAAACTATTATTGTATTTATGTATAAACGTATATTATGTTGTTTATGAGTAACACGTATTATGTGTTTTTATGAACACGTTACATTTGTTTTTTATGATGAAAATTTGTTTTATGTCTGAGCTTTTTTATATTTATTTTTTTTTTATTACGATCTTTTCTATGTAGTACACGATTTTTTTCTATGTTTACTCTTGTTTTTGTATTACCGTTATTATGTTTTCTATGTATGTAAACACGTATACATATTATGTATGTTTCTATGTATGTAAACACGTATACATTATGTATGTTTCTATGTATGTAAACACGTATACATTATGTATGTTTCTATGTATGTAAACACGTATACATTATGTATGTTTCTATGTATGTAAACACGTATACATTATGTATGTTTCTATGTATGTAAACACGTATACATTATGTATGTTTCTATGTATGTAAACACGTATACATTATGTATGTTTCTATGTATGTAAACACGTATACATTATGTTATGTTTCTATGTATGTAAACACGTATCATTATGTATGTTTCTATGTATGTAAACACGTATGCATTATGTATGTTTCTATGTATGTAAACACGTATACATTATGTATGTTTTCTATGTATGTAAACACGTATACATTATGTATGTTTCTATGTATGTAAACACGTATACATTATGTATGTTTCTATGTATGTAAACACGTATACATTATGTATGTTCTATGTATGTAAACACGTATCATGTATGTATGTTTTGTTGTCTTTCTTTATTTTTATGTATGTAAACACGTATACATATTATGTATGTTTCTATGTATGTAAACACGTATACATTATGTATGTTTCTATGTATGTAAACACGTATACATTATGTAGTTGTTTCTATGTATGTAAACACGTATACAAGTATGATTGTAAAGTATATGTTTTCTATGTATGTAAACACGTTACATTATGTATGTATTTCTATGTATGTAAACACGTATACATTATGTATGTTTCTATGTATGTAAACACGTATACATTATGTAATGTTTCTATGTATGTAAACACGTATGTATTATGTATGTTTCTATGTATGTAAACACGTATACATTATGTATGTTTCTATGTATGTAAAACACGTATATTTAGTATGTTTCTATGTATGTAAACACGTATTATTATGATATGTTTCTATGTATGTAAACACGTATATTATGTATGTTTCTATGTATGTAAACACGTATACTTTATGTATGTTTCTATGTATGTAAACACGTATGTAATTATGTATGTTTCTATGTATGTAAACACGTATGTTATGTATGTTCTATGTATGTAAACACGTATGTATATGTATGTATGTTTCTATGTATGTAAACACGTATGCATTATGTATGTTTCTATGTATGTAAACACGTATGCATTATGTATGTTTCTATGTATATAAATCTACGTATTAATTATGTATTATGTTTCTATGTATGTAAACACGTATCATTATGTATGTTTCTATGTATGTAAACACGTATATTATGTATGTATGTTTCTATGTATGTAAACACGTATGCATTATGTATGTTTCTATGTATGTAAACACGTATATCATGTGATTAATTGTATGTTTCTATGTATGTAAACACGTATGTATATGTATGTATGTTTCTATGTATGTAAACACGTTATCATTATGTATATTTCTATGTATGTAAACACGTATACATTATGTATGTATTTTCTATGTATGTAAACACGTATGTAATATGTATGTATGTTTCTATGTATGTAAACACGTATCATTATGTATGTTTCTATGTATGTAAACACGTATATATTATGTATGTATGTTTCTATGTATGTAAACACGTATGCATTATGTTTGTTTCTATGTATGTAAACACGTATACATTATGTATATGTTTCTATGTATGTAAAACACGTATACATTATGTACGTTTCTATGTATGTAAACACGTATACATATGTATGTATGTTTCTATGTATGTAAACACGTATACATTATGTATGTTTTTCTATGTATGTAAACACGTATACATTATGTATGTATGTTTCTATGTATGTAAACACGTATACATTATGTATGTATGTTTCTATGTATATGTAAACACGTATACATTATGTATGTTTCTATGTAATGTAAACACGTATGTATTATGTATGTATAGTTTCTATGTATGTAAACACGTATACATTATGTATGTTTCTATGTATGTAAACACGTATACATTATGTATGTTTCTATGTATGTAAACACGTATACATTATGTATGTATGTTTCTATGTATGTAAACACGTATACATTATGTTATGTTTCTATGTATGTAAACACGTATACATTATGTTTGTTTCTATGTATGTAAACACGTATACATTATGTATGTTTCTATGTATGTAAACACGTATACATTATGTATGTTTCTATGTATGTAAACACGTATACATTATGTATGTATGTTTCTATGTATGTAAACACGTATACATTATGTATGTTTCTATGTATGTAAACACGTATACATTATGTATGTTTCTATGTATGTAAACACGTATACATTATGTATGTTTCTATGTATGTAAACACGTATGCATTATGTATGTTTCTATGTATGTAAACACGTATACATTATGTATGTATGTTTCTATGTATGTAAACACGTATACATTATGTATGTTTCTATGTATGTAAACACGTATACATTATTATGTATGTTTCTATGTATGTAAACACGTATACATTATGTATGTATGTTTCTATGTATGTAAACACGTATACATTATGTATGTATGTTTCTATGTATGTAAACACGTATACATTATGTATATGTTTCTATGTATGTAAACACGTATACATTATGTATGTATGTTTCTATGTATGTAAACACGTATGATTTATGTATGTTTCTATGTATGTAAACACGTATACATTATGTATGATGTTTCTATGTATGTAAACACGTATACATTATGTATGTTTCTATGTATGTAAACACGTATGTATTATGTATGTTTCTATGTATGTAAACACGTATGTATTATGTATGTTTCTATGTATGTAAACACGTATGTATTATGTATGTTTCTATGTATGTAAACACGTATGTATTATGTATGTTTCTATGTATGTAAACACGTATGTATTATGTATGTTTCTATGTATGTAAACACGCATGTATTATGTATGTTTCTATGTATGTAAACACGTATACATTATGTATGTATATTTCTATGCATGGAGAACAGCTTTGCTTTCTCTTCAATACTGCTCTTGTAGTCATTTATTTATTTATTTATTTCATTTATTTGTTTCTTTGTTTATTTATTTATTTATTTCCCCCCGTGGGGATGCAGGGGGCTCTTTCAGTATAAGTAGTATCCCCACCTGGAAATTCTTTGCTAGAAATCTCCTCTTTTCTCTCACTCTGTTTCTTTCTTCCTCCTTTGCTTTCTGTTATTTCTTCCTGTCATTTTCTGCCTTGCTGGTCCATTCATCTGTATGTAGTCGATAAAGTCTTACGTACTTTTTCTTAGGATTGATAATTGGGTACGTGTATTAAGTGCATTTTTGGTTCTGGGAAGGTGAGATATGCGGAAGCAACTTTAGGTAATTTATGACCGTTTTTATACATGTTTTGGTGTCCTTAGGTATTTGCTTAAATTTGTAGTATTCTAGTGCTTTTTTTTTTCTCCCCCTTTGAGCGATAAATTGGACGGAGTGGTCAACGCCAGGGGCATGTCCTAAAATCATGTGCACAAATGCATTGATATGTGTACTTCATTTTCTTTCTCTCCCCCCCCCCCCCCCCCACCCTGTTGAAGTATTGTGTTTGTTTTGAAGTGATTATAGCCCTGATATGGCTCTACGCAGTCAGCTGGGCTTTAAACAACAATAACCATAACAATCTATTCATTTATTTATAGCATGTCTGTCTTTTGTACTGCTGTTATAATCATTCCTGTATTTATTTATTTATTTATTTATTTATTTATTTGTTCATCCATTTATTTGTTTACACAAGTCAATCACTGATAAGGAAGATTAGGAAAAGACAAGCAACATTTATAGGCCATTTTATGAGGAGGGGGGATTTGGAGCACCTGGTCACAACGGGAAAGCTGGAGGGAAAGAGAGCACCGGGTAGACCCAGGGAGAGAATGCTGGACGGACTTGCAGGGTGGCTGAGGATGAAGAGGGTGGGGGAGATGCTGGGGGCAACGAGTGATAGAGATGATTGGAAGTCCATGGTCGCCAACGCCATGCGGCAGGGCACCTGATAATGATGATGATGATTTATTTGTTTATAGTATGTCTGTGTCTTCTGTACTGCTGTTGTCATTCTTTATCTATTTATTTATAATATGTCTGTCTTCTGTGTCTTGATGGAGGCAGACACAAGAAGATCATTAATAAAGAAGATTAGGAAAAGACAAGCAACATTTATAGGACATTTTATGAGGAAAGGGGAATTATATCACCTGGTCACAACAGGAAAGCTGGAGGGAAAGAGAGTACTAGGTAGACCCAGGGAGAAAATACTGGACGGACTTGCAGAGTGGATGAAGACAGAGAGGGTGGGATTATGTACTTGCAGCAACAAAGGACAGATTCGTTTCGAGGGCTATGATCGCAAACGCCATGCGGCGGGCAACATGATGATGATGATGATGATGATGATGATGATGATGATGATGATGATGATGATGATGATGATGAGTCTTCTGTACTCCTGTAGTAGTTATTCCTTTAGTCATTTATTTATAGTATGCCTTTGTCTTCTTCCCTTTCCCCTCCCCCTCCCCCACGCTTTTTTTATTTCTTCTTCCTTGATTTGACTCTTTTTAGGACTGTTTCTATTTCAACATGGCATTGGCGCCAAGTACAGAATTTGGCCAGACCCGTATCACTTGTTGCCGTGGGTCTTATTTTCACGTGTGGCGTGCATGTTGCACACAGACTGCTGTGCTCCCAGTTTGTCGGCTGTTTAGGACCAGCACCAGGTCACCACTTCTAGTCTACCAAGAACAGGAACAGTACTCCTAGGCTGCCAAGAGCAAGAACAGTACTCCTAGTCTACCAAGAACAGGAACAGTATTCCTAGTCTACCAAGAACAGGAACAGTACTCCTTGTCTACCAAGAACAGGAACAGTACTCCTTGTCTGCCAAGAACAGGAACAGTACTCCTTGTCTGCCAAGAACAGGAACAGTACTCCTAGCTGCCAAGAACAGGAACAGTACTCCTAGTCTACCAAGAACAGGAACAGTACTCCTTGTCTACCAAGAACAGGAACAGTACTCCTTGTTACCAAGAACAGGAACAGTACTCCTAGTCTACCAAGAACAGGAACAGTACTCCTTGTCTACCAAGAACAGGAACAGTACTCCTGTCTACCAAGAACAGGAACAGTACTCCTAGTCTACCAAGAACAGGAACAGTACTCCTTGTCTACCAAGAACAGGAACAGTACTCCTTGTCTACCAAGAACAGGAACAGTACTCCTTGTCTACCAAGAACAGGAACAGTACTCCTTGTCTACCAAGAACAGGAACAGTACTCCTTGTCTACCAAGAACAGGAACAGTACTCCTAGTCTACCAAGAACAGGAACAGTACTCCTTGTCTACCAAGAACAGGAACAGTACTCCTTGTCTACCAAGAACAGGAACAGTACTCCTTGTCTGCCAAGAACAGGAACAGTATCTCCCCTAGTCTTACCAAGAACAGGAACAGTACTCCTTGTCTACCAAGAACAGGAACAGTACTCCTAGTCTACCAAGAACAGGAACAGTACTCCTAGTCTACCAAGAACAGGAACAGCAGTTGAGAAGTGAGATGCCCAGTTGAATAAACCAGCTGGCCGGTACCCACAGGTCAAGGAGTCAAACCAGCTGGCCGGTACCCACAGGTCAAGGTCAAACCAGCTGGCCGGGTACCCACAGGTCAAGGAGTCAAACCAGCTGGCCGGGTAACCACAGGTCAAGGAGTCAAACCAGCTGGCCGGGTAACCACAGGTCAAGGAGTCAAACCAGCTGGCCGGGTAACCACAGGTCAAGGAGTCAAACCAGCTGGCCGGGTACCCACAGGTCAAGGAGTCAAACCAGCTGGCCGGGTAACCACAGGTCAAGGAGTCAAACCAGCTGGCCGGGTACCCACAGGTCAAGGAGTCAAACCATCTGGCCGGGTGACCACAGGTCAAGGAGTCAAACCAGCTGGCCGGGTACCCACAGGTCAAGGAGTCAAACCAGCTGGCCGGGTGACCACAGGTCAAGGAGTCAAACCAGCTGGCCGGGTACCCACAGGTCAAGGAGTCAAACCACTGGCCGGGTGACCACAGGTCAAGGAGTCAAACCACTGGCCGGGTACCACAGGTCAAGGAGTCAAACCAGCTGGCCGGGTACCACAGGTCAAGGAGTCAAACCATCTGGCCGGGTGACCACAGGTCAAGGAGTCAAACCAGCTGGCCGGGTACCCACAGGTCAAGGAGTCAAACCATCTGGCCGGGTGACCACAGGTCAAGGAGTCAAACCAGCTGGCCGGTACCCACAGGTCAAGGAGTCAAACCAGCTGGCCGGGTGACCACAGGTCAAGGAGTCAAACCAGCTGGCCGGGTACCCACAGGTCAAGGAGTCAAACCAGCTGGCCGGGTACCACAGGTCAAGGAGTCAAACCAGCTGGCCGGGTACCACAGGTCAAGGAGTCAAACCAGCTGGCCGGGTAACCCACAGGTCAAGGAGTCAAACCAGCTGGCCGGGTACCACAGGTCAAGGAGTCAAACCAGCTGGCCGGGTACCCACAGGTCAAGGAGTCAAACCAGCTGGCCGGGTACCCCAGGTCAAGGAGTCAAACCAGCTGGCCGGGTAACCACAGGTCAAGGAGTCAAACCAGCTGGCCGGGTAACCACAGGTCAAGGAGTCAAACCAGCTGGCCGGGTAACCACAGGTCAAGGAGTCAAACCAGCTGGCCGGGTAACCACAGTCAAGAGTCAAACCAGCTGGCCGGGTAACCACAGGTATCAAGTGAGTCAAACCAGCTGGCCGGGTAACCACAGGTCAAGGAGTCAAACCAGCTGGCCGGGGTAATCACACTAGGTCACAGGAACAATTACAGACATCCTATGTGGTTCAATACCTTGTCGGACCAGGGAATTTATCTAGTTCCCTCCTCCCCCCTCCATTCCCCCACTGACGACCTTTAGTGGTGGTCTGGGTGCTAGTCTTTCAGATCAGACGATAAACCCAGATCCCGTGTACAGCACTCAGAGCACGTTAACCCTTTCACTTCCACACCCTGTCCGCCCTGTGTGGTGTGTGTGTGTGTGTGTGTGTGTGTGTGTGTGGTGTGTGGTGTGTGTGTGTGTGTGTGTGTGTGTGTGTGTGTGTGTGTGTGTGTGTGTGTGTGTGTGTGTGTGTGTGTGTTGTGATTGTTGTTTGTGATATATTGATTTCCTTGTCTTATTATCAGCTGTTCTTCTTGATGAACTGGCTACGCTTGAGGTTGTGGTGTTTGTATACAAGTGGTTGTGGTTGTGGTGTTTGTATACAAGTGGTTGTGTTGTTTGTATACAAGTGGTTGTGGTTGTGGTGTTTGTATAAAAGTGGTTGTGGTGTTTGTATACAAGTGGTTGTGGTGTTTGTATACAAGTGTTTGTGGTGTTTGTATACAAGTGGTTGTGGTGTTTGTATGCAAGTGGTTGTGGTGTTTGTATACAAGTGATTGTGGTGTTTGTATACAAATGGTTGTGGTGTTTGTATACAAGTGGTTGTGGTGTTTGTATACAAGTGGTTGTGGTGTTTGTATACAAGTGGTTGTGGTGTGTGTATACAAGTGGTTGTGGTGTTTGTATACAAGTGGTTGTGGTGTTTGTATACAAGTGGTTGTGGTGTGTGTATACAAGTGGTTGTGATGTTTGTATACAAGTGGTTTGTGATGTTTGTATACAAGTGGTTGTGGTTGTGATGTGTGTATACAAGTGGTTGTGGTTGTGATGTGTGTATACAAGTGGTTGTGGTTGTGATGTGTGTATACAAGTGGTTGTGGTTGTGATGTGTGTGTACAAGTGGTTGTGGTTGTGATGTTTGTATACAAGTGGTTGTGGTTGTGATGTGTGTATACAAGTGGTTGTGGTTGTGATGTGTGCATACAAGTGTTTTGTGATGTGTGTATACAAGTGGTTGTGGTTGTGATGTTTGTATACAAGTGGTTGTGGTTGTGATGTGTGTATACAAGTGGTTGTGGTTGTGATGTTTGTATACAAGTGGTTGTGATGTGTGTATACAAGTGGTTGTGATGTGTGTATACAAGTGGTTGTGGTTGTGATGTGTGTATACAAGTGGTTGTGATGTGTGTATACAAGTGGTTGTGGTTGTGATGTTTGTATACAAGTGGTTGTGGTTGTGATGTGTGTATACAAGTGGTTGTGATGTTTGTATACAAGTGGTTGTGGTTGTGATGTGTGTATACAAGTGGTTGTGGTTGTGATGTGTGTATACAAGTGGTTGTGATGTGTGTATACAAGTGGTTGTGGTTGTGATGTTGTATACAAGTGGTTGTGGTTGTGATGTTTGTATACAAGTGGTTGTGGTTGTGATGTGTGTATACAAGTGGTTGTGGTTGTGATGTGTGTATACAAGTGGTTGTGATGTGTGTATACAAGTGGTTGTGATGTTTGTATACAAGTGGTTGTGGTTGTGATGTGTGTATATACAAGTGGTTGTGGTTGTGATGTGTGTATACAAGTGGTTGTGATGTGTGTATACAAGTGGTTGTGATGTGTGTATACAAGTGGTTGTGATGTGTGTATACAAGTGGTTGTGGTTGTGATGTGTGTATACAAGTGGTTGTGATATGTGTATACAAGTGGTTGTGATGTGTGTATACAAGTGGTTGTGATATGTGTATACAAGTGGTTGTGATGTGTGTATACAAGTGGTTGTGGTTGTGATGTGTGTATACAAGTGGTTGTGATGTGTGTATACAAGTGGTTGTGATGTGTGTATACAAGTGGTTGTGATATGTGTATACAAGTGGTTGTGATGTGTGTATACAAGTGGTTGTGGTTGTGATGTGTGTATACAAGTGGTTGTGATGTTTGCATACAAGTGGTTGTGATGTGTTTATACAAGTGGTTGTGATATGTGTATACAAGTGGTTGTGATGTGTGTATACAAGTGGTTGTGGTTGTGATATGTGTATACAAGTGGTTGTGATGTTTGCATACAAGTGGTTGTGGTTGTGATGTGTGTATACAAGTGGTTGTGATGTGTGTATACAAGTGGTTGTGATGTTTGCATACAAGTGGTTGTGGTTGTGATGTGTGTATACAAGTGGTTGTGATGTTTGCATACAAGTGGTTGTGGTTGTGATGTGTGTATACAAGTGGTTGTGATGTTTGCATACAAGTGGTTGTGGTTGTGATGTGTGTATACAAGTGGTTGTGATGTGTGTATACAAGTGGTTGTGGTTGTGATGTGTGTATACAAGTGGTTGTGATGTTTGCATACAAGTGGTTGTGATGTGTGTATACAAGTGGTTGTGGTTGTGATGTGTGTATACAAGTGGTTGTGATTGTGATGCGTGTATACAAGTGGTTGTGGTTGTGATTGTGTGTATACAAGTGGTTGTGGTGTTGATAAGTGGTTGGTGTGTATACAAGTGGTTGTGGTTGTGATGTTTGTATACAAGTGGTTGTGATGTGTGTATACACGTGGTTGTGGTGTGGTTTTGTATACAAGTGGTTGTGATGTGTGTATACAAGTGGTTGTGTGATGTGTGTATACAAGTGGTTGTGGTTGTGGTGTTTGTATACAAGTGGTTGTGGTTGTGATGTTTGTATACAAGTGGTTGTGGTTGTGATGTGTGTATACAAGTGGTTGTGGTTGTGATGTTTGTATACAAGTGGTTGTGGTTGTGATGTGTGTATACAAGTGGTTGTGGTTGTGATGTGTGTATACAAGTGGTTGTGGTTGTGATGTGTTTTATACAAGTGGTTTGTGGTTGTGATTTGTGTATACAAGTGGTTGTGGTTGTGATGTGTGTATACAAGTGGTTGTGGTTGTGATGTGTGTATACAAGTGGTTTGGTGATGATTTGTTACAAGTGGTTGTGGTTGTGATGTGTGTATACAAGTGGTTGTGATGTTTGTATACAAGTGGTTGTGATGTGTGTATACAAGTGGTTGTGGTGTTTGTATACAAGTGGTTGTGATGTTTGTATACAAGTGGTTGTGGTGTTTGTATACAAGTGGTTGTGTGTTTGTATACAAGTGGTTGTGGTGTTTGTATACAAGTGTTTGTGGTGTTTGTATACAAGTGGTTGTGGTGTTTGTATGCAAGTGGTTGTGGTGTTTGTATACAAGTGGTTGTGGTGTTTGTATACAATTTTTGTGGTGTTTGTATACAAGTGGTTGTGGTGTTGTATAAATTTGGTGTTTGTATACAAGTGGTTGTGGTGTTTGTATACAAGTGTTGTGGTGTTTGTATACAATGTGGTGTTTGTATACAGTGGTTGTGTGTTTGTATGCAAGTGGTTGTGGTGTTTGTATACAAGTGGTTGTAGTGTTTGTATACAAGTGGTTGTGGTGTTTGTATACAAGTGGTTGTGGTGTTGTGTATACAAGTGGTTGTGGTGTTTGTATACAAGTGGTTGTGGTGTTTGTATACAAGTGGTTGTGGTGTTTGTATACAAGTGGTTGTGGTGTTTGTATACAAGTGGTTGTGGTGTTTGTATACAAGTGGTTGTGGTGTTTGTATACAAGTGGTTGTGGTGTTTGTATACAAGTGGTTGTGGTGTTTGTATTCATGTTTCTTACTGTTGTTATTGTTTGAACTTCATTAATGATGCAGTACTATGTCACGTGCCACGAACATACAGTACTTGGGACATGAGGCTGTATCAGCTGTACAAATGACGATATTACCATGACCATTGTCCACTGACTTACTGGTCAGTTAGTTGACCACAGCCAGCCACAGAGATCAAAGAACTGAACAGATCATGACGGCGACAGACACAAAGATACAACCATGAATTATTTAATCTAAAACCGTGACAAGAACTCTGAGTCTGAGTGAGTGAGTGAGTGAGTGAGTGGGTGGGTGAGTGAGTGAGTGAGTGAGAGAGTGATTGAGTGAGTGATTGAGTGAGTGAGTGAATGAGTGAGTGAGTGAGTGAGTGAAAAAATGAGTGAGTGATTATTTGATTATTTGACTGACTGACTGATTATTTTATTGTTTTACTGATTGACCGACTGACCGACCAACTGATTGACTGATCGATTGATTCTTTGATTAATCAATTGACCGATCAACTGACCGATTGACTGACTGACTGACCGACTGATTGATTGATTGATTGATTGATTGATTGATTCTTTGACCAGAGCCAGAACGAAGAACTGGAGAGATTACGGCGGGAGATCCAAAGGTACCGGTTAGAGCTGAGTAACCGTGATGCCAACTTCAATCGCATGTTTACCGACAAACAACCCATCCACATTGACCGCTCAGGGGCTGTGGGCGGCCTGAAACTACAGGCTACCAGTCATTCTGCAGGTACCACGGCTCAGTTCTCATTGTGAAATTGTGTTTCATTCATTCACTTCATTTCGTTTTTTTTCTTTTTCTTGGTAGTCTACTAGTGCTATATAGTCTGACTTACTGATTGTTTTAAATAGTATCCCCACTTTCTGGAAATTCTGTGCTGGAAATTTCCTCTTTTCTGTCACTCTCTTTGCTTCTGCCTTACTTCTTTGCTTTCTGTCATTTCTTCCCGTTATTTCTGTCTTGCTGGTCCATTCACCTGTATGACAGTGCTGTATAAAGTAATATAATTTCTGTTCACACCTGTATGATTGTGCTGTATAAAGTAATATACTTTCTGTTCACACCTGTATGTCTGTGCTGTATAAAGTAATATACTTTCTGTTCAGACTGAAAACTGGGAACAAGCGAACAAAGTTTTCTGCATTCTTCACACTAACGAAATGTGAAATGCAGACGAAATGTTAGGTACTTAGACAAGTTTTGATACATTTTTAGTATCCTTAATTACGTTTTTATTTATGTTCAGTATTTTCTAACCCCCTGGTGATACATCGGATGGAATGGTCAACACCATGGGCATATCTTTAGATTATGTAGATCTATGCAAATGCATTGATATGTTTACTTCATTTTTTTCCATTTTTTTTTTCAGGAGCAATCAGGTTTGTGTGAGTTATGAGATAGTTATAGGATTGATATGGCTCTACGCAGTCGGCTGGGCTTTAAACTGAGTTATGAGATAGTTATAGGATTGATATGGCTCTACGCAGTCGGCTGGGCTTTAAACTGAGTTATGAGATAGTTATAGGATTGATATGGCTCTACGCAGTCGGCTGGGCTTTAAACTGAGTTATGAGATAGTTATAGGGCTGATATAGCTCTACGCAGTCGGCTGGGCTTTAAACTGAGTTATGAGATAGTTATGGGGCTGATATGGCTCTACGCAGTCGGCTGGGCTTTAAACTGAGTTATGAGATAGTTATAGGGCTGATATGGCTCTACGCAGTCGGCTGGGCTTTAAACTGAGTTATGAGATAGTTATAGGGCTGATATAGCTCTACGCAGTCGGCTGGGCTTTAAACTGAGTTATGAGATAGTTATAGGGCTGATATAGCTCTACGCAGTCGGCTGGGCTTTAAACTGAGTTATGAGATAGTTATAGGGCTGATATAGCTCTACGTAGTTGGCTGGGCTTTAACCCTTTGCCACCTGCACCCTATCTACCAACTGCAAAAACTTAACCCTTTGACTCCCTCACCCTATCCTCCAGCTTCCTGCAGGAAGCTGGTGGATAGGGTGAGGGAGTCAAAGAGTTAAGTTTTTGCTCTTCCAGCATGGTTGACAAAGAAGGATGATGTTGGACAGGCTGCAGGAGTCAAAGGGTTAAATGATAGGAATGGAAATAAAGTGACCAGTTATTTATCCACAGCCAGAACGCTGCAAGAAGCAAAACAACAACCTGCAACATCAACATCTGTCTCCTGCTCATCTTCACTGCTCCAATGTTTCCCTTGGCGGCAGCTTAATGTTTCATAAACCGTCTGCTTCGCCCTTCTCCACCACCCACCCCCATCCATTCATTGTTTCAAGACTTTTCTAGTGCGTACGGTTTCAGGTAAGCTTAACCCTTCGACTCCCACACCCTATCCACCAGCTGAAAAAACGTTTGACTCCCTCGCCCTATCCACCAGATTCCTGTAGAAAGCTGGTGGATTTGGATAGGAGTCAAAGGGTTAAGTTTTTGTTTTGCTATCATTGATGATGATGCAGGATGCTAGTGGATAGGGTGAGGGAGTCAAAGGGTTAAGTTTTTGCCTTGCTAACACTGATGAAGATAACAAAGAAATCAGGTATAGGTGCAATGAAGCTAAGGAAGCTTGGCTGAACACAAAATGCAAAGAGATAGAAGAACGACACAAAATGGATCCTCAGGGTATGTACAGACGAATTGAAGAAATTGTCCACAGGAAAAATACATGCACATCAACTGGTTGCTTAAAATCGAAAGATGGCACGCTTATCATGGAAAAAGACAAAATATTAGACAGATGGGGAGAGTACATTAAAGACCTTTTTGAGGATGACAGAAACGAAGAACACATTATAAAAAAGAACTTTGAAGGACCACCCATAATGAAAGATGAAGTTAGAGCAGCACTGAAAAAGATGAAACCAGGAAAAGCCCCAGGACCAGACAACATTACTGCAGAAATGATTGAAGCCCTGGAGGAATTTGGCATAGAAAAAATAAGTCTTCCTAAATGAAATTTATGACACTGGAAAAATCCCCAAAGATATGTCAAAATCAATTTTCATTGCACTTCCAAAGAAGACAGGGGCTATAGAATGCGAACTCCATCGCACAATCAGTTTGATGAGTCATGTAACAAAAATCCTGTTAAGAATAATCATGATGAGGACAAGGAATAGAATCAAAAGAGAAATAGCAGAAGAACAGTGTGGATTTGTGGAGGGGAAAGGAACTATTAATGCCATATACATCCTAAGAACTATCATAGAGAGGTCAATTGAGATGAATAAGGATTTGTATTTATGTTTTATTGACTATACCAAGGCTTTCGATTGGGTACGACATGATGAATTGATCAACCAACTGGAGAGACTCAATGTTGATGGAAAAGATCTACGAATAATCAGGAATATGTACTGGGAACAAACAGCTGCAATGAGAATAGAAAACAATATAAGCTCTTTTCAAAACATCAAAAGAGGAGTCAGACAGGGTTGTGTTTTGTTACCAGATCTGTTTTCACTATATAGCGAAAACATCATGAGAAACCTAGAAGAAGACACTGGATTAAAGGTTGGAGGGAAAATGATAAACAACATTCGGTACGCAGATGACACCGTGCTAATTGCAGAAAATGAAAGGGACCTACAAAACCTTGTGAATATACTAGAAACAGAAAGCAAAGGTAAGGGGTTGGAACTAAACAGCAGGAAGACTGAAGTCATGGTGATCAGTAAAAAACATGAAATCCCCACATGCAAAATAAAAACAAATGGCACAACCTTGACACAGGTTAATAAGTTCAAATACTTGGGAACGGTCATTTCAACAGACGGCAGAAGCACATCGGAAATAGCTGGCAGAATCGGCCAAGCCAAAACAGCATTCAAGAAGATGACAAGCATTCTTACCAACAAATGCCTATCAATTAACATCAGAAAGAGAGTCCTTGAATGTTATATAGAACCAATACTGTTGTACGGATGCGAGGCGTGGACAGTCAGCAAGCAAAGCCAGAGCAGGATCGAGGCAGCCGAGATGTGGTTTCTCAGAAGAATGTTGAGAGTTCCATGGACAGCAAAGAAAACAAACGAGACAGTCTTGATGGAGGCAGACACAAATAGATCACTCATAAGGAAGATTAGGAAAAGACAAGCAACATTTATAGGCCATTTTATGAGGAAGGGGGATTTGGAGCACCTGGTCACAACGGGAAAGCTGGAGGGAAAAAAAGCACCAGGTAGACCCAGGGAGAGAATGCTGGACGGACTTGTAGAGTGGCTGGGGATGAAGAGGGTGGGGGAGATGCTGGGGGCAACGAGAGATAGAGATGGTTGGAAGTCCATGGTCGCCAACGCCATGCGGCAGGGCACCTGATGATGATGATGATGAACACTGATGACGATGCAGGATGCTAGTGGATAGGGTGAGGGAGTCAAAGGGTTAAGTTTTTGCCTTGCTAACACTGATGACGGTGCAGGATGCTAGTGGATAGGGTGAGGGAGTCAAAGGGTTAAGTTTTTGCCTTGCTAACACTGATGACGGTGCAGGATGCTAGTGGATAGGGTGAGGGAGTTAAAGGGTTAAGTTTTTGCCTTGCTAACACTGATGACGATGCAGGATGCTAGTGGATAGGGTGAGGGAGTCAAAGGGTTAAGGAGTCTCCAATATAATTACAGGCAGGTTTTGGTGGAGTGTATATGGAACTGTCCAAGTGTGATAATTATCTCCTTGAAGGTTGACAACACAACACTGGTAACTGGTAATAAACAGTGATAATTATCTCCTTGAAGGCTGACAACACAACACTGGTAACTGGTAATAAACAGTGATAATTATCTCCTTGAAGGCTACGTGCGAACGCAGAAGAAGAAGATCTCCTTGAAGGCTGACAACACAACACTGGTAACTGGAAATCATCATCATCATCATCAGTCCCGTAGTCTGGTTGACCGTTGGGCACCATTGAAGATTTTGCAACCAACTTCCTCCACTCCTCACGGTCCTCAGCTTTCCGCAGAATGATATTCCATTCAAGGCCAGTCCACTCTCTGATATTGTCTTCCCATCTTTTTCTCTGTCTGCCTCTTCGTCTCCCTCCCTGAACTGTTCCCTGCAAGACGGTCTTGGCCAGTCCAGATGATCGTGTGACGTGCCCGTACCACCTCAGTTTGCGTCTTTTCACTGAGGTCAGGAGGTCTTCATACGGCCCGATGGCGTTTTCGATTCGGGTTTTCACTTCTTTATTGGTTATATGATCTATGTACGAGATACCAAGGAGTTTGCGGAAGCATCTCATCTCCATTGCCTGTATCCTTCTTTCAATGTCTGCTGTTATGGTCCATGTTTCGCAGGCATACAAAAATATTGACATGACCAGGGAACGCATCAGTCTGATCTTGGAACCGATTGCGATGTTCTTGTCGTTCCAGATGACTTTTAGCTTGGTCATTGCAGCTGTGGTCTGTGCAATCCTGGAAAGTACCTCGGGCTTTGATCCTTCATCTGATACTATAGCTCCCAGATACTTAAATCTATGGACGGTCTCAAGTTTCTTGTTGTCTATGGTAATGTCAGTGCTGATGCCATTGGTATTATTTGTCATCAACTGGGTTTTCTCTGCACTGATCTGCATGCCATATGATGTGGAGGCCTCATCAAGATGTTTTATCAAGCTGACTAGCTCTTGCTCTTGCCCAGCTAGTCCGTCAATGTCGTCGGCAAAACGCAAGTTTGTGATTGTTCTACCTCCGATGCTGACTGTTCCCTCGTGGTCTTCAAGTGCGTCAGCCATTATTCTCTCTAAGAAGATGTTGAAGAGAGTGGGGGAGAGCAGGCATCCTTGGCGTACTCCAACTGTGGTTCGGAACCATTCGCCTATGTTGTTGTCATGGTAGACTGCACTGGTCGCCTTTTCGTAGAGGCATTCTATGGTTCTGATCAGGTTGGCATTGATGTTGTACAGCCTCATGGTTGCCCACAAGGCTGCGTGCCAAACTCTGTCGAATGCCTTCTTGAAGTCCACGAAGACGTGGTAAAGGCCTTGCTGGTGTTGCAGGTATTTCTCACAGAGCAATCTGAGGTTGAAAATTTGCTCTGTGGTACTTCTTCCTGGTCTGAAACCTGCCTGCTCTTCTTTTATTATCTCCTCAGCTTGTGGCTTCAGTCTACTCAGAAGGATTTTTAGCATGACCTTACTTGGATGGCTGATCAGGCTGATGGTACGGTAGTTTTGGCATAGTTGTAGGTTGCCTTTCTTCGGGAGAGTGATGATCAGGGACTGGGTCCAAGGTGTTGGCCACTCACCTGTCCGCCAGATCTTATTGCAGATGATGAGTAACATATCTATCATGGCCTCTCCTCCTGCCTGGACCAGTTCTGAGGGAATGTTGTCCATTCCTGCCGACTTGCCTTTCTTCAATGATTTTACTGCAGCTTCAACTTCTTCTCGCACGATGGGGTAGCTGTCGTTGTTGGTTGGTGGAGGAACGTCTAGCACCTTGGGATCTCCTGTTGTTGTGTGTGTGTATAATTCGGAGCAGTACTCTGTCCACCTCTGCAGAATCTCTTGATCTTCTGTGAGACATTTCCCTGCTTTGTTCTGTATGGTAGTGGTTCTGCCTTGTTTTGAGCTTGCTAGTTCTTTCACAAGCTGGTAGGCTTTTTTGCTGTTATTTTTCTGCAGGTTTGCTTCGATATCTTGGCATTGTTCTTCAATCCATGTTTCCTTTGCTTTCCTCATGCCTTCTTTAACTTGTTGGTTGGCTTTTCTGTATAGTTTAGCACCTTCATCCGTACTCTTCTTTTGCTTTAGTTCTCTGCGTTTGTCGCTCAGCTTTAGTACTTCTTCCGTGACCCAGGGCATCTTTGTTGGTCGGTGTTTTCCAAGGATGTCGTTGGCTGCTTCGGTCACGGCAGTGTTGAAGTTGTTGATCAGAGTGTACTATCGGTGCCATATTTCAGGACGAGAGAGGAGCAATCCCCTCTATTCGTTGCTAAGTTTCAAAGATGATGGGCTTTGAGCTTCTCACTTGAACGTTCTTAGTTTTGCACTATGTTTCTTGAGCCTCTCAAGATTGAATTAATTCTTAAGTTGGCATCAGTTTAATTATCCCTGAGCGGTTGACACATTAAACTGGTAATAAACAGTGATAATTATCTCCTTGAAGGCTGACAAACACTGGTAACTGGTAATAAACAGTGATAATTATCTCCTTGAAGGCTGACAACACAACACTGGTAACTGGTAATAAACAGTGATAATTATCTCCTTGAAGGCTGACAACAACACGTAACTGGTAATAACGTGAACTTATCTCCTTGAGCTGACAACAAAACCTGGTAACTGTAATAAATAGTGAACTTTATCTCCTTGAAGGCTGACAACACAACACTGGTAACTGGTAATAAACAGTGAACTTTATCTCCTTGAAGGCTGACAACACAACACTGGTAACTGGAAATAAACAGTGAACTTTATCTCCTTGAAAGCTGACAACACCACACTGGTAACTGGTAATAAACAGTGAACTTAATCTCCTTGAAGGCTGACAACACAACACTGGTAACTGGTAATAAACAGTGATAATTATCTCCTTGAAGGCTGACAACACAACACTGGTAACTGGTAATAAACAGTGATAATTATCTCCTTGAAGGCTGACAACACAACACTGGTAACTGGTAATAAACAGTGATAATTATCTCCTTGAAGGCTGACAACACAACACTGGTAACTGGTAATAAACAGTGAACTTTATCTCCTTGAAGGCTGACAACACAACACTGGTAACTGGTAATAATAAACAGTGAACTTGATCTCTTTGAAGGCTGACAACAAAACACTGACAACTGGTAATAAATAGTGAACTTTATCTCCTTGAAGGCTGACAACACAACACTGGTAACTGGTAATAAATAGTGAACTTTATCTCCTTGAAGGCTGAGAACACAACACTGGTAACTGGTAATAAACAGTGAACTTTATCTCCTTGAAGGCTGACAACAAAACACTGGTAACTGGTAATAAATAGTGAACTTTATCTCCTTGAAGGCTGTCAACACTGGTAACTGGTAATAAACAGTGAACATTATCTCCTTGAAGGCTGACAACACAACACTGGTAACTGGTAATAAACAGTGAACTTTATCTCCTTGAAGGCTGTCAACACTGGTAACTGGTAATAAACAGTGAACTTTATCTCCTTGAAGGCTGACAACACAACACTGGTAACTGGTAATAAATAGTGAACTTTATCTCCTTGAAGGCTGGCAACACAACACTGGGAACTGGTAATAAATAGTGAACTTTATCTCCTTGAAGGCTGACAACACAACACTGGTAACTGGTAATAAATAGTGAACTTTATCTCCTTGAAGGCTGACAACACAACACTGGTAACTGGTAATAAATAGTGAACTTTATCTCCTTGAAGGCTGACAACACTGGTAACTGGTAATAAATAGTGAACTTTATCTCCTTGAAGGCTGACAACACTGGTAACTGGTAATAAATAGTGAACTGAGTCGAAACAAGTTCACACCACTGTTGTTTATCTGACAAGACAAAACAGTCACACCACTGTTGTTTATCTGACAAGACAAAAGTCACACCACTGTTGTTTATCTGACAAGACAAAACAGTCACACCACTGTTGTTTATCTGACAAGACAAAACAGTCACACCACTGTTGTTTATCTGACAAGACAAAACAGTCACACCACTGTTGTTTATCTGACAAGACAAAACAGTCACACCACTGTTGTTTATCTGACAAGACCAACACGACACAGCAACAGCTCATCACTCCGCTGTGTACAGGGACGGTCCATCCCGGCATCAACGGCAGTATTGCCGGCAGTGGCCAGGGCATGGCCATGGTGAAAAGGGACAAAACTCTGTCTGGACCTCCTGCAGGGCCCGTCATCTGTTTCCAGGAACCTGAAGCCCTGTCACACCTGCCCCAGGAACGTCAGGTGGGTAAACTACATTGTTTTGTTTTGTGTTTGTGTGTGTGTGTGTTGTTTTTTGTTTTGTTTTGTTTTGTTTTGTTTTGTTTTGTTTTGCGCATTGTTGAGTTATCTTTTATCAAAAGCATTTCAATATGCCAGCACTGTGGATCAGCGGAACAAAACTCCGCAGTAAGGTCCATCCCCATGTGACGTGAGGGGCAGTACAAGATGACACAGAACACATCCCCATGTGACGTGAGGGGCAGTACAAGATGACACAGAACACATCCCCATGTGACGTGAGGGGCAGTACAAGATGACACAGAACACATCATGTGACGTGAGGGGCAACACAAGATGACACAGAACACGTCCCCATGTGAGTGAGGGGCAGTACAAGATGACACAGAACACATCCCCATGTGACGTGAGGGGCAGTACAAGATGACACAGAACACATCCCCATGTGATGTGAGGGGCAGTACAAGATGACACAGAACACATCCCCATGTGATGTGAGGGGCAGTACAAGATGACACAGAACACATCCCCATGTGATGTGAGGGGCAGTACAAGAGGACACAGAACACATCCCCATGTGACGTGAGGGGCAGTACAAGATGACACAGAACCCATCCCCATGTGACGTGAGGGGCAGTACAAGATGACACAGAACACATCCCCATGTGACGTGAGGGGCAGTACAAGATGACACAGAACCCATCCCCATGTGACGTGAGGGGCAGTACAAGATGGCACAGAACACATCCCCATGAGACGTGAGGGGCAGTACAAGATGACACAGAACACATCCCCATGTGACGTGAGGGGCAGTACAAGATGACACAGAACACATCCCATGTGACGTGAGGGCAGTACAAGATGGCACAGAACACGGGGCTGTTGTGTTGGCCATGACAGAAGATCGTCACCCACAGATGGCACAGACATCAAACATCTACATCACACAGACAGTCAGCCATCAATGGCACAGACAACAAACATCTACATCACACAGACAGTCAGCCATCAATGGCACAGACAACAAACATCTACATCACACTGACAGTCATCAATGACACAGACAACAGACATCTACATCACACTGACAGTTATCAATGACACAGACAACAAACATCTACATCACACTGACAGTCATCAATGACACAGACAACAAAACATCTACATCACACTCAGACAGCCATCAATGACACAGACAACAAACATCTACATCACACTGACAGCAGCCATCAATGACACAGACAACAAACATCTACATCACCTGACAGCCATCAATGACACAGACAACAAACATCTACATCACACTGACAGTCATCAATGACACAGACAACAAACATCTACATCACACTGACAGTCATCAATGACACAGACAACAAACATCTACATCACACTGACAGACAGCCATCAATGACACAGACAACAAACATCTACATCACACTGACAGACAGCCATCAATGACACAGACAACAAACATACATCACATACACAATCATGACACAGACACAACATCTACATCACACGACAGCATCATGACCAGACAACAAACATCTACATCACACTGACAGCCATCAATGACACAGACACAAACATCTACATCACACAGACAGCCATCAATGACACAGACCACACAAACATCTACATCACACAGACAGCCATCAATGACACAGACAACAAACATCTACATCACACAGACAGCCATCAATGACACAGACAACAAACATCTACATCACACTGACAGACAGCCATCAATGACACAGACAGCAAACATCTACATCACACAGACAGCCATCAATGACACAGACAACAAACATCTACATCACACAGACAGCCATCAATGACACAGACAACAAACATCTACATCACACTGACAGACAGCCATCAATGACACAGACAACAAACATCTACATCACACTGACAGTCAGCCATCAATGGCACAGACAACAAACATCTACATCACACTGACAGTCATCAATGGCACAGACAACAAACATCTACATCACACTGACAGTCATCAATGACACAGACAACAAACATCTACATCACACTGACAGTCATCAATGGCACAGACAACAAACATCTACATCACACTGACAGTCATCAATGACACAGACAATAGACATCTACATCACACTGACAGTTATCAATGACACAGACAACAAACATCTACATCACACTGACAGTCATCAATGCACAGACAACAAACATCTACATCACACTGACAGTCATCAATGACACAGACAACAGAACATCTACATCACACTGACAGTTATCAATGACACAGACAACAAACATCTACATCACACTGACAGTCATCAATGACACAGACAACAAACATCTACATCACACTGACAGACAGCCATCAATGACACAGACAACAAACATCTACATCACACAGACAGCCATCAATGACACAGACAACAAACATCTACATCACACTGACAGACAGCCATCAATGACACAGACAACAAACATCTACATCACACTGACAGCACCATCAATGACACAGACAACAAACATCTACATCACACTGACAGACAGCCATCAATGACACAGACAACAAACATCTACATCACACGACAGCCATCAATGACACAGACAACAAACATCTACATCACACTGACAGCAGCCATCAATGACACAGACAACAAACATCTACATCACACGACAGTCAGCCATCAATGACACAGACAACAAACATCTACATCACACGACAGTCAGCCATCAATGACACAGACAACAAACATCTACATCACACAGACAGTCAGCCATCAATGACACAGACAACAAACATCTACATCACACAGACAGCCATCAATGACACAGACAACAAACATCTACATCACACAGACAGCCATCAATGACACAGACAAACAAACATCTACATCACACTGACAGCCATCAATGACACAGAACAACAAACATCTACATCACACTGACAGCCATCAATGACACAGACAGCAAACATTACATCACACAGACAGCCATCAATGACACAGACAAAAACATCTACATCACACTGACAGACAGCCATCAATGACACAGACAGCAAACATCTACATCACACGACAGCAGCCATCAATGACACAGACAACAAACATCTACATCACACAGACAGCCATCAATGACACAGACAACAAACATCTACATCACACATGACAGACAGCCATCAATGACACAGACAGACAAACATCTACATCACACAGACAGTCAGCCATCAATGACACAGACAACAAACATCTACATCACACAGACAGCCATCAATGACACAGACAACAAAACATCTACATCACACAGACAGCCATCAATGACACAGACAAACAAACATCTACATCACACAGACAGCCATCAATGACACAGACAACAAACATCTACATCACACAGACACAGCCATCAATGACACAGACAACAAACATCTACATCACACAGACAGCATCAATGACACAGACAACAAACATCTACATCACCACTGACAGCCATCAATGACACAGACAGACAAAACATCTACATCACACAGACAGCCATCAATGACACAGACAACAAACATCTACATCACACAGACAGCCATCAATGACACAGACAACAAACATCTACATCACACAGACAGCCATCAATGACACAGACAACAAACATCTACATCACACTGACAGCAGCCATCAATGACACAGACAACAAACATCTACATCACACTGACAGCAGCCATCAATGACACAGACAACAAACATCTACATCACACAGACAGCCATCAATGACACAGACAGCAAACATCTACATCACACTGACAGCCATCAATGACACAGACAACAAACATCTACATCACACATCAGCCATCAATGACACAGACAACAAACATCTACATCACACAGACAGCCATCAATGACACAGACAACAAACATCTACATCACACTGACAGCCATCAATGACACAGACAACAAACATCTACATCAACAGACAGTCAGTCATCAATGACACAGACAACAAACATCTACATCACACAGACAGTCAGCCATCAATGACACAGACAACAAACATCTACATCACACTGACAGCCATCAATGACACAGACAACAAACATCTACATCACACACAGACAGTCATCAATGACACAGACAACAAACATCTACATCACACTGACAGTCAGCCATCAATGACACAGACAACAAACATCTACATCACACTGACAGTCAGCCATCAATGACACAGACAGCAAACATCTACATCACACTGACAGCCATCAATGACACAGACACAAACATCTACATCACACAGACAGTCAGCCATCAATGACACAGACAACAAACATCTACATCACACTGACAGACACCATCAATGACACAGACAACAAACATCTACATCACACAGACAGACAGCCATCAATGACACAGACAGCAAACATCTACATCACACTGACAGCCATCAATGACACAGACACAAACATCTACATCACACAGACAGTCAGCCATCAATGACACAGACAACAAACATCTACATCACCCTGACAGCATCATCAATGACACAGACAGCAAACATCTACATCACACAGAACAGCCATCAATGACACAGACAGCAAACATCTACATCACACAGACAGTCAGCCATCAATGACACAGACAACAAACATCTACATCAAAACAGACAGCCATCAATGACACAGACAACAAAATCTACATCACACTGACAGCCATCAATGACACAGACAACAAACATCTACATCACACTGACAGTCAGCCATCAGTGTTGTAACCAACAGGGGAGCCGGCATCGTCATCATCAACTTTCCGGGGACACAAACCACAACGGCCAGTGTTCTTACCGACACCTACTGCACTACTGGTACTACCCAACACAAACAGTGGCGACACCTACTGCACCATTAGTACTACCCAACACAAACAGTGGCGACACCTACTGCACCATTAGTACTACCCAACACAAACAGTGGCGACACCTACTGCATTACTGGTACTACCCAACACAAACAGTGGCGACACCTACTGCACTACTGGTACTACCCAGCACAAACAGTGGCGACACCTACTGCACCATTGGTACTACCCAGCACAAACAGTGACGACACCTACTGCACCATTGATACTACCCAGCACAAACAGTGGCGACACCTACTGCACTACTGGTACTACCCAACACAAACAGTGGCGACACCTACTGCACTACTGGTACTACCCAACACAAACAGTGGCGCTCATGCATGATAGGCCCACATTAACCCTTTGACACCTGAACCCTGTCCACCAGCATCCTGCATTGTCAACCATGCTAGCAAAGCAAAAACTTTAAAAAAAAATTTTTTAAGGATCATTGCACTCGGGGAAGTTACCTCTGTGCTCACCTTTTTTCTTTCGTCCCATTTTCTACGCCATTTTAATGGCCACAGAAGTTGGAACAGTTTTTATTATGCGATGATGATGATGTGAATGTGGATGATAATCATGATGCTATGGAGTTCCATCTAGATTGAGACTTCGTGACAGGGTTGGACTCTACACTTACTATCATAATATATCCTGGCGTCAACCAGGCCCGAGAGATACAGACACCTGCGGTGTTGCTCAGAAGATTTGAGCAACACCCTCAATGACTCATCCAGTCTTCCCACTGAGCCCATAGCACGCCCAACTCTGGGTAGGAGCCGGTTAGAGCCGAAAAATCCTACAATGATTTTTTTGAAGGTACTGAATGGGGATTCGAACCCACAACCTCCCAGTCGGTAGTCCGTTGCGTTAACCACTACACCACTACACCACGGCAACTAGTGCAAAGCAAAAACTTAACCCTTCGACTCCCTCACCGTATCCACCAGTTTCTTGCAGGAAGCTGATGGACAGGGTGAGGGAGTCAAAGGATTTTTAAGTTTTTGCAGTTGATAGATAGGGTGAGGGAGTCAAAGGGTTAAGTTTATGCAGTTGGTGGTTAGGGTGTGGGAGTCAAAGGGTTAAGTTTTTGCATTGTATAGGTGTGGATAAAGGGTTATTTTTGCAGTTGGTGTAGGTGTGGAGTCAAAGGGTTAAGTTTTTGCAGTTGGTGGTTAGGGTGTGGGAGTCAAAGGGTTCAGGTAGACAGCGAACAGTCCTGTCTGAATGATGCAGACTGGTGCTGAACAGAAAAGAACCACTGTTATATCAACAACATGAATATGAAGTGTATGGAATTCATTCATTCATTCATTCATTCATTCATTCATTCATTCATTCATTCATTCATTTGTCCGTTCATTTATTTATCTACCTAGTCATTCATTTCTTATTTATTTATCTGTTATCTATTTGTACATTCATTTAAATGAGAAGTTAAAAGTGCTATCATACCAACCGACTGAACGTCAAGTGATTTACTCAGATATATTTCTGTGTCTGTTTTATTAAACATTATGTGTTCATATTTTATCTATTTATTTATGTTTAATTCTGTGTGTTTTATTTATTCCTTTGTGAAAATATCTAAACACAAACCCTCATTTTATCAGCTGCCAATGTCAAGTTGTTTCAACTTTAATTTAGGCCCTACTCATATATTTGATAAGAAATCCCACATTAGTGTGACTGTCAGCGTTCAAGCAAACAGGAACCAGAAAAACACGAAAATACAATCAGAACGTGTATTTAATACAACCAGACAAGTCAGGCGCAAATTTTTGGCCAACTGGCCTTTGTCAAGCGTAAATGTACGATGACAAAGGAATAAACACCAAACACAACAATGTGTGGAGGAAGCAGCAGGAAGTTTCTGTCTTTGTCTCCTAATTTTTCTGTTTGGTGTTTATTCCCATTTCCCAGGCCTTTGTTTGTACAAGTGGACAGTTTCCCATTTCCCAGGCCTTTGTTTGTACAAGTGGACACAGTTTCCCATTTCCCAGGCCTTTGTTTGTACAAGTGGACAGTTTCCCATTTCCCAGGCCTTTGTTTGTACAAGTGGACAGTTTCCCATTTCCCAGGCCTTTGTTTGTACGGGAATCGTACAAAAATGTTCCAGACTGTGAATGTATCAATCCAAAATAAATAACATTCAGACTGCTCTGAGGGATTGAAAAACTACCATACATTATACTGTATTGTAAATTATCACATGTCATAGCATCTTTCTGTTCTTGTAAATTATCACATGTCATAGCATCTTTCTGTTCTTGTAAATTATCACATGTCATAGCATCTTTCTGTTCTTGTAAATTATCACATGTCATAGCATCTTTCTGTTCTAAAAACTACCATACATTGTACTGTATTGTACATTATCACATGTCATAGCATCTTTCTGTTCTAAAAACTACCATACATTATACTGTATTGTAAATTATCACATGTCATAGCATCTTTCTGTTCTAAAAACTACCATACATTGTACTGTATTGTAAATTATCACATGTCATAGCATCTTTCTGTTCTAAAAACTACCATACATTGTACTGTATTGTAAATTATCACATGTCATAGCATCGTTCTGTTCTTGTAAATTATCACATGTCATAGCATCTTTCTGTTCTAAAAACTACCATACATTGTACTGTATTGTAAATTATCACATGTCATAGCATCTTTCTGTTCTAAAAACTACCATACATTGTACTGTATTGTACATTATCACATGTCATAGCATCTTTCTGTTCTAAAAACTACCATACATTGTACTGTATTGTAAATTATCACATGTCATAGCATCTTTCTGTTCTAAAAACTACCATACATTGTACTGTATTGTACATTATCACATGTCATAGCATCTTTCTGTTCTAAAAACTACCATACATTGTACTGTATTGTAAATTATCACATGTCATAGCATCTTTCTGTTCTAAAAACTACCATACATTGTACTGTATTGTACATTATCACATGTCATAGCATCTTTCTGTTCTATTTCTTTCTTTCCTGTGAGTGTGTGTGTGTGTGTGTGTGTGTGTGTGTGTGTGTGTGTGTGTGTGTGTGTGTGTGTGTGTGTGTGTGTGTGTGTGTGCGCGCGTGTGTGTGTCTGTGTGCGTGTGTTTAATTTCATCATCTTCATTGAAAGTACACTGCCATCTGTGTACGTTTCCCGTACTAGATGTGTTGTTTTGTGCCATGCTTTCACATGTTCTTCCGCTGGCTCCTCTTGTGCTGAACAAGTGTGTAATATATATATAGATATAGATATAGATAGATAGATAGATAGATAGATAGATAGATAGATAGATAGATAGATAGATAGATAGATAGATAGATAGATGTAATACATGTAGTTACTATCCTAATAATAGCAGGTATAATTGCAGGCCTACGTGTTTCACATTATGATCAGACAAAAAACGAGTCGGACCTGGGTGCCTTCTGGCCTGTGCACGTTCAAGATCTCCCGGCAGTTGAAAATCGTGAGGAGCAGGGCATTCGCTCAGCTACCATGGTAAAAAAATTTGGAGAGATAGGATGATTTCTGGGGTCTCTTCTCTTGAAGGCCAGTTAGCCTTCTTGCCTTCCTGTAGTCTTGGTTAACCCTTGGACTCCCGCACGCTATCCCCCAACAGCAAAAACATAACCCTTTGACTTACCCAATCCACCAGCTTCCTGCAGGGTGAAGTAGTCAAAGGATTACGTTTTTAGTTTGGAAACGTGGTTGACATATAGTACGCTGATGGACAGGGCACAGCAGTCATAGGGTGAGACAGACAGACAGAAAGAAAGACAGAGACAGACAGACAGACATACAGACAAATAGACAGACAGACAGAGACAGACAGACAGAAAGACAGACAGAAAGACAGAGACAGAGACAGAGACAGAGACAGACAGACAAATAGACAGACAGACAGAGACAGACAGACAGAGAGACAGACAGAGAGACAGAGACAGCCAGACAGACAGACAGAGACAGACAGACAGACAGACAGAGGAGAAGGCGAACTGTGAGCTGGCGAAAGACCACGCGCGCAGCAGGGACTTGCCGTTTGCCCCGACTTATGTCACACACTTGTCTTCAGAGATCACATTTGTACACTGCATAATCTTTAACCCTTTGACTCCCGCACCCTATCCACCAACTGCAAAAACTTAACCCTTTGAATCTCTCACCCTATCCACCAGCTTCCTGCAGGAAGCTGGTGGATAGGGTGAGAGATTCAAAGGGTTAAGTTTTTGCTTAGCTAGCATGGCTGAGAGTGCAGGATGCTGATGGGCAGTGTGCGGGAGTGAAAGGGTTAACGTTCTCCATCCACCTGTTGTGTGTGGTTTTTTCAGCGAGCCATGAGCACGCCCTCCTCACACCTGGACAGCCGTTTCCCATCCATCCCGCCCTCGCCCGACAAGCCACGCCCACACGATGTCAAGCCACGCCCACACGACGTCACCAGCAAGTCACGCCTGATGGACAACAAGCCGCGCACGGCGCACGCGGCCAGTCGAATGTCCAAACCACGCCCACTGCCCAAAGAGATGTTGTTCGGCAAATGACAGGGTGAAACACAGGCTCTATGTTGAGTTACTAGCATCAACAATGACAGGTTGAACTGAGAGACGATAGAGACAGAGTTAAGATGGACCCAAGCCCCAACCAAGGCAATACAAATTCTGTGTGCATGTGTCAGTATCAATACAGACAGAGATTACAAAAACAACAATAATGATATTAACCCTTTCACTTCTGCAGCCTGTCCCTAAGCTACAAAAACTTAACCCTTTCAGTCCATCACCCTATCCACCAGCTTCCTGCAGGAAAGTGAAAGTGTCAAGTTTTTGCTTTGCTGTTATAGCTGACAATGCATGATGCTGGTGGATAGACGAGGGAGTCAAAGATATTAATCTAACATAAAAAAGATGGTCAAGCCATTCTAACAATATACCAAAATCATCACAGAAAATTCACATTTTTTGTTCTGTTTTACTTTTCAAATAGTGAAACCTTGGTTGATATGAAACTTGAGGTTGGAGAACAACACAGCACACACGTCCCACACGTCACCACACTGTCACCACACTGTCACCACACTGTCACCACACTGTCACCACACTGACCACTTCACCACACTGTCACACCCCAATTTCCCAAGACAGTGATGTTCACACACCCTCAACAACTGTTCATTTTCGGCAAAAACAATATTTAATATGGACTCTATCTATATATAAACAAATAAATAAAACAATAGAATAACATATAACATATAATGAATAAGTGAAAACACCAACTGGCCAATCCATTCAGATGTCTTTTTTGTATACAAAAATAATTACAGAAAATCCTGATTTTGTACTTCTCAAGGTTACCGTGACCTTAAAAATATTTGTGGGCTGAAATGAAACTTGCCATGCTTTGAGGACAATGACAGACTGTCACAGCAGCGAAAATAGTGTTTAAATATTCATATCCACATCATATCCATATTCATATCCATATTCATTTCGTCTTGTCACAATGGATTTACCATGTGAAACTCGGGGCGCTCTTCCCCTTGACAGCGCGTCGCCACAGCGCAGGGCAACCTTTATTTTTGATCCAGACTTTAGGAAAGACAGAAGGCTGGTTATTTATTAGCTGTCAGAATACTGGTTATTTGTTAGCTGTCAGAATACTGGTTATTTCTTAGCTGTCAGAATACTGGTTATTTGTTAGCTGTCAGAATACTGGTTATTAGTTAGCTGTCAGAATACTGGTTATTTATTAGCTGTCAGAATACTGGTTATTAGTTAGCTGTCAGAATACTGGTTATTTATTAGCTGTCAGAATACTGGTTATTTGTTAGCTGTCAGAATACTGGTTATTTGTTAGCTGTCAGAATACTGGTTATTTGTTAGCTGTCAGAATACTGGTTATTAGTTAGCTGTCAGAATACTGGTTATTTATTAGCTGTCAGAATACTGGTTATTAGTTAGCTGTCAGAATACTGGTTATTTATTAGCTGTCAGAAGGCTGGTTATGTGTTAGCTGTCAGAAGGCTGGTTATGTGTTACCTGTCAGAATACTGGTTATTTATTAGCTGTCAGAAGGCTGGTTATTTATTAGCTGTCAGAATATTTTATTACTTCTAAAAGTCAGGGTGTTTTAAAGTATAACTGGGAATACTTCAGAGAAGTTGCAACGTAAGAAATATGTGTGGGTTGTTGTTGTTGTTATTGTTGTTGTATTGTTGTTGTTGTAAGAAATGTGTACTTGAAATTCTGAAGTGAAGCGCCAGAAGCCAAAAATTAGCTTGCCAACATGTACTTCTAAGAGACACGATGTGAGACATAACTAGGAAAATGTGTGGATTTTTTGTGTCTGGATGCGTGTAGGCCTATGTTGATATGTTGTTTTGCCCCCCTGTAGGCCTATGTTGATATGTTGTTTTGCCCCCTGTAGGCCTATGTTGATATGTTGTTTTGCCCCCCTGTAGGCCTATGTTGATATGTTGTTTTGCCCCCTGTAGGCCTATGTTGATATGTTGTTTTGCCCCCTGTAGGCCCATGTTGATATGTTTGTTTTGCCCCCCCCTGTAGGCCTATGTTGATATGTTGTTTTGCCCCCCCCCCCCCTGTAGGCCTATGTTGATATGTTGTTTTGCCCCCTGTAGGCCTATGTTGATATGTTGTTTTGCCCCCCCCCCCCTGTAGGCCTATGTTGATATGTTGTTTTGCCCCCCCCCCCCCCCCATAGGCCTATGTTGATATGTTGTTTTGCCCCCCCCCCCCCCCGTAGGCCTATGTTGATATGTTGTTTTGCCCCCCCCCCTGTAGGCCTATGTTGATATGTTGTTTTGCCCCCCCCCCCCCCCCCCCTGTAGGCCAATGTTGATATGTTGTTTTGCCCCCCTGTAGGCCTATGTTGATATTTGTTTTCCCCCCCCTGTAGGCCTAATGTTGATATGTTGTTTTGCCCCCCTGTAGGCCTATGTTGATATGTTGTTTTGCCCCCTGTAGGCCTATGTTGATATGTTGTTTTGCCCCCCTGTAGGCCTATGTTGATATGTTTGTTTGCCCCCCCTGTAGGCCTATGTTGATATGTTGTTTTGCCCCCCCTGTAGGCCTATGTTGATATGTTGTTTTGCCCCCCCTGTAGGCCTATGTTGATATGTTGTTTTGCCCCCCCTGTAGGCCTATGTTGATATGTTGTTTTGCCCCCCCTGTAGGCCTATGTTGATATGTTGTTTTGCCCCCCCCTTGGCCTATATTGATATGTTGTTTTGCCCCCCCTGTAGGCCTATGTTGATATGTTGTTTTGCCCCCCTGTAGGCCTTGTTGATATGTTGTTTTGCCCCCCCGTATGGCCTATATTGATATGTTGTTTTGCCCCCCCTTGGCCTATGTTGATATGTTGTTTTGCCCCCCCTGTAGGCCTATGTTGATATGTTGTTTTGCCCCCCTGTGGCCTATTTGATATGTTGTTTTGCCCCCCCTGTAGGCCTATATTGATATGTTGTTTTGCCCCCCCGTTGGCCTATGTTGATATGTTGTTTTGCCCCCCCTGTAGGCCTATGTTGATATGTTGTTTTGCCCCCCTGTAGGCCTATATTGATATGTTGTTTTGCCCCCCCTGTAGGCCTATGTTGATGTGTTGTTTTGCCCCCTGTAGGCCTATGTTGATATGTTGTTTTGCCCCCTGTAGGCCTGTTTTATATGTTGTTTTGCTCCCCTGTAGGCCTATGTTGATATGTTGTTTTGCCCCCCTGTAGGCCTATGTTGATATGTTGTTTTGCCCCCCTGTAGGCCTATGTTGATATGTTGTTTTGCCCCCTGTAGGCCTATGTTGATATGTTGTTTTGCCCCCCTGTAGGCCTATGTTGATATGTTGTTTTGCCCCCCCTGTAGGCCTGTGTTGATATGTTGTTTTGCCCCCCTGTAGGCCTATGTTGATATGTTGTTTTGCCCCCCTGTAGGCCTATGTTGATATGTTGTTTTGCCCCCTGTAGGCCTATGTTGATATGTTGTTTTGCCCCCCTGTAGGCCTAGTTGATGTGTTGTTTTGCCCCCTGTAGGCCTATGTTGATATGTTGTTTTGCCCTGTAGCCTATGTTGATATGTTGTTTGCTCCCCTGTAGGCCTATGTTGATAGTGTTGTTTTGCCCCCTGTAGGCCTATGTTGATATGTTGTTTGCTCCCCTGTAGCCTATGTTGATATGTTGTTTTGCCCCCGTGTAGCCTATGTTGATATGTTGTTTTGCCCCCCTGTAGCCTATGTTGATATTTTTTGCCCCCCTGTAGGCCTAAAGTTGATATGTTGTTTTGCCCCCCCTGTAGGCCTATGTTGATATGTTGTTTTGCCCCCGTGTAGGCCTATGTTGATAGTTGTTTGCACCCCTGTAGGCCTATGTTGATACTGTTTTGCCCCCCTGTAGCCTATGTATGTTTGTTTTAGCCCCCCGTAGGCTACTGTTATGTGTGTTTGCACCCCCGTGTAGGCCTATGTGATATTGTATTGCCACCCTGTAGCCTATTTGATGTAGTTTTGCCCCCGTAGGCCTATGTTGAAGTTGTTTGCCCCCTGTAGGCCTTTGATAGTGTTTTCCCCCTGTAGCCTATTTCAAGTGTTTTGCCCCCTTAGCCACTGTTAATGTTTGTTTTGACCCCACGTACCTTTTGAATGTTTTGTCCCCCCTGTAGGCCTATTTGATAGTTGTTTTGAAACCCTGTAGGCCTATTTGAATGTGTTTGCCCCCCCTGTAGCCTTGATATGTTGTTTGCCCCCCTTACCTATTTGATTGTGTTTGCCCACCTGTAGCCTATGTTGATAGTTGTTTGACCCCCCTGTAGCCTATGTTGAATTTGTTTTGACCCCTGAAGCCTATGTGATATGTTGTTTGCCCCTGTAGGCCTATGTATGATATGTTGTTTGACCCCCACTGTAGGCCTATGTTGATCATAGTTGTTTACCCCCTGTAGCAATGTTGATATGTTGTTTTGCCCCCCTGTAGCAATGTGAAATGTATGTTTTGACCCCCTGTAGCCAATGTTGATATGTTGTTTGCCCCTGTAGCCTATGTTGATATGTTGTTTGCACCCCCTGTAGCCTATGTTCATGTGTTTGCCCCCTAGCCTATGTTGATTGTAAAATTTGCCCCTCCTGTAGCCATGTATATTTTTTGCCCCCTGTAGGCCTAGTCTGATATGTGTTTTGCCCCCCTGTAGCCTATTTGAATGTTGTATCCCCCCTGTAGCCTAACTGTTAATGTTTATTGCCCCCCTGAGGCCTATGTTAATGTTGTTTGCCCCCCTGTAGGCCTATGTTGATATGTTGTTTGCCCCCCTGTAGCCTATGTTGATATGTTGTTTTGCCCCCCTGTAGCCTATGTGAATTTTTGCCCCCTGTAGCTATTTGATAGTTGTTTGACCCACCTGTAGCCTATGTTGAAGTTGTTTGACACCCTGTAGCACTATTTGATATTGTTTCCCCCTGTAGGCCTATTATAAGTGTTTGCCCACCCTGAAGCCTGTGTGATAGTTGTTTAGCACCCCCTTAGAGCTTGTTGATATGTGATTGCCCCTGTAGGCTATGTTGAATATTTTTGCCCCTGTAGGCCTATGTGATATGTTGTTTGCCGCTGTAGCCATGTTGAATTTTTCTTGCTGTAGCCTATGTTATATGTGTTTTCCACTGTAGCACATGTGACATGTGTTTTGCCCCCTGTAGCCTATGTATGATATGTTGTTTGCCCCTGTAGCATGAATGTTCGAAATATAGTTGTTTGCCCCACCCCCCCCCCCTTAGGCATGTTGATGTTTTTCCCCCCTGTAGGCCTATGTGAATGATGTTTTGCCCTGTGCGGCTGGTCTGCTGCTTCACAGTGTACAACACTACAACTGTACAACAGACCTACACACTTTACAGTGTACAACACACACCTACACACTTTCAACATGTACACATCACAACCTACACTTCACAGATGTACAACACACACAACTACACAACTTCACAGTGGTACAAACACCTACACTGTACACACACCTACACCTTCACAGTGTACACACACCTACACTTCACAGTGTACAAACCTACACCTTTCACAGTGTACACACACTACACCTTCACATGTACCACACCTAACCTTTCACAGTGTACACACACACTACACCATTCACAGTGTACACATACCTACACCTTTCACAGTGTACACACACTATACCTTTCACAGTGTACACAACACCTACACCTTTCACAGTGTACACACACCTACACCTTTCACATGTACACATACCTACAACCTTTCACAGTGTACACACACCTATACCTTTCACAGTGTACACACACCTTACAACACTTCACAGTGTACACACACCTACACCTTTCACAGTGTACAACACCTACACCTTTCACAGTGTACACACACCTATACCTTTCACAGTGTACACACACCTACACCTTCACATGTACACACACCTATACCTTTCACAGTGTACACACACCTACACCTTTCACAGTGTACACACAACCTACACCTTTCACAGTGTACACACACCTATACCTTCACAGTGTACACACACCTACACTTTCACAGTGTACACACACCTACACCTTTCACAGTGTACACACACCTACACCTTTCACAGTGTAACACAACCTACAAACCTTTCACAGTGTACACACACCTACACCTTTCACAGTGTACACACACCTACACCTTTCACAGTGTACACACACCTACACCTTTCACAGTGTACACACACCTACACCTTTCACAGTGTACACACACCTACACCTTTCACAGTGTACACACACCTACACCTGTACACACACCTACACCTTTCACAGTGTACACACACCTACACCTTTCACAGTGTACACACACCTACACCTTTCACAGTGTAACACACACCTACACCTTTCACAGTGTACACACACCATACCTTTCACAAGTGTACACACACCTACACCTTTCACAGTGTACAAGACGACAGGGGTTTGCCAAAGACATGTACAAAAACTTCTGTTTACGTCATTTGGTGTTGCCATGTTTCCAACACGTCGTGACCACTTGGCTGTGACAATATCCTGCCCGTCACGTGACAAACATCACAGACTGTACAAACATCACAGACTGTACAAACATCACAGACTGTACAAACATCACAGACTGTACAAACATCACAGACTATACAAACATCACAGACTATACAAACATCACAGACTGGACAAACATCACAGACTGACAAACATCACAGACTGGACAAACATCACAGACTGTACAAACATCAGACTTACAAACATCACAGACTGTACAAACATCACAGACTGTGACAAACATCACAGACTGTACAAACATCACAGACTGTACAAACATCACAGACTGGACAAACATCACAGACTGTACAAACATCACAGACTGTACAAACATCACAGACTGTACAAACATCAGACTTACAAACATCACAGACTGTACAAACATCACAGACTGTACAAACATCACAGACTGTACAAACATCACGACTGTACAAACATCACAGACTGTACAAACATCACAGACTGTACAAACATCACAGACTGTACAAACATCACAGACTGTACAAACATCACAGACTGGACAGTGTAGATCTGAACTGTTTGTGACTGTATCTTACACACACAGGGGGTGGGGGGGGGGGATCTTGTCTGCTGATGTGTTCATCAGTTCCACCAATGACCACACTGATCATGGAATTAGACCATGATGATGATCATGATAATGGGTGATCATGATCGTGATGATGATGATGATGATGATGATAATGATGATGATGATGACCATGGCGATGATTTCAGTCTTCCTTTGTATGTCTTTAATTGATCACTGATCTCAGTTGCAAGAAATAAATTTGTAGATGTATTATATTGTCACAAAATTTTGCTTTTTTTTTTTTTAGGACGTGTGTGTGTGTGTGCTCTGGTGTGTGTATGCGTGTGTGTGTGTGTGTGTGTGTTGTGTGTGTGTGTGTGTGTGTGTGTGTGTGTGTGTGTGTGTGTGTGTGTGTGTGTGTGTGTGTGTGTGTGTGTGTGTGTGAAATTCGTGTTTGATCTTCGTTCTCTTTCTGCTTTCATGTTTCTCTCTCATCATAATCATTAATATCACCAAAGAGGGTAGTAGGCAGTATTCTCTTTGATATCACACACACACACACACACACACACACACACACACACACACACACACACACACACACACACAAAACACCAAACACACACACACGCACGCACGCACGCACGCACGCATTTCTGTGTCTGGTCCACACAATCGGCTGTGTGCAGTTCTCCAAGTTATCGGGAGTTCCTTCCCTTCCCTACGGTACGCGACGGCAGTAGGTATGGACGCCACACAGTGAACGCAAGCACCGTCGGCACTCAAATACGCAGGGGAAAAAAAAACTCAATGAAAAGGAGAAACATAATTATCCTTTTAAAATTCTGGATATAGATGGAGTTGATCCTCTATGATATTCCAAAATATTCGTGGTCTGCGCATCCAGATAATCTCCCTTTAAGCTATATCAGCATCGTTAATTATTTTGTTTATGGGACCACGCCTTCGCAACGGACGAATTCAGAGCTTAAAAAAGTCTGAAGGCAGGCATATATCGGCTGTACGTTTCCGGCTGGGTCCATGATATATTTGGACATACAGACCTGATGGATGTCAGAATGTGGTCGTCTACGCTAAGATATGCTTCGTGCGGTGTGTACATGTAGCCTACACTATCAAGCTCTGTTCATCCTTTCATTTTTGCTTTCGGCGTTTTCTCCACGAGTCGGTGTGTGTGTGTGTGTGTGTGTGTGTGTGTGTGTGTGTGTGTGTGTGTGTGTGTGTGTGTGTGTGTGTGTCCGTGCGTGCGAGCGTGCATGCTTGGGTATGTGCGCACGCACTTGTATGCATGTATATTGTGTTGTGTGTGTGCGTGTGTACGCGCGCGCGTGCGTGTGTGTGTGTGTAAAAGAGAGAGAGAGAGAGAGAGAGAGAGAGAGAGAGAGAGAGAGAGAGAGGCCCTATACATGTGTGAACCAGTGTGTGTGTGTGTGGTGTGTGTGTGTGTGGTTTTACTGTAGCTGAACTTTGACTTTTATGACCATTGTTTTTGAGAAATTATAATAGGCACAATCTTATAATTTACACATATCACGCCTAAACGAATATTATCCATCAAGGAATTTCACTTACTTTTTGTAAACGAATATTATCCATCAAGGAATTTCACTTACTTTTTGTAAACGAATATTATCCATCAAGGAATTTCACTTACTTTTTGTAAACGAATATTATCCATCAAGGAATTTCACTTACTTTTTGTAAAAAGTAAGTGAAATTCCTTGATGGATAATATTCGTTTAGGCGTGATATGTGTAAATTATAATAAGATTGTGCCTATTATAATTTCTCAAAAACAATGGTCATAAAATTAAGTAACGCCTATATGGCTGAAACAAGAAAACTCTCAGCATGAACTTTATGACTGGTTTCCAGTTACGTTAAGGTTTAAGTGCTGCTGGAGCTGCAGGAATATGTAAGCTGCGCCGCACAAAAACACACACGGATCACTGGATTTATTGATTTATCATTTTTCACCCATTTCTAGATCAAATGAAAGATTGCAGTTAAGCACAATAATACACAAATGATTCCACCCCGACACCCACACCCCCCAAAAAAAGAAAGGAAAAAAGTCATGAGTCGTGATTGTATTTTGCAGGCGTGGGATATGGGTGGTGTTAGGAGGAACAAAATTTCAGTCTTGGAAACATTTCAGTTCACACACACACACACAAAACACTTGCACACAAACGCCCGCTCACACACACACACTTGAAATAAAACAAAATAGTTCACAGAGAGAGAGATAGAGAGAGATTATGCTGACTCATTCGAATGAACTATTTCGTTTATTCAATAAAAGTTCCTGACTTACGATTTTCTCAGTCATAATTCGAAGTGAATACGTCAAAAGATATGACATATTTACACCGATGACGTGTTTGGACATATGACGCCACCATGGCCAGCAGAGGGAGTGAAGAAGGAAGACGGGGCTTGGAGTGATCGTCTGACACACAGCAGAAAATCAGCATGTAGAGGTAAGAAGTTTTCTGATTGTTCCAGTCATGTAATCCCCACGTGGACAGGTCAGATGGCCAAGTGGTTCAAATGTTGGACTACAGATCGGAAGGCCTGAGTTTGTGCCTGCCCACGTACAGCTTATACTTATAGTGACCATTGTCTGTTTGCAGTTTGTTCAAGAGGGATTCACTGCACTCAGATAATCCCATACATGCTCCGTCTAAACCTGCTAGCAGTTTGCTGGAAGGCTCCCTAAAGTTGCACAAAACCTTACGCAATGTTGTAAAATCGGGGGTGGGGAGTAGGAAGGACCAATCAAAACTAAGCTGACACCACCAGAATGATGGAAAATTTTGAGATAGGCAGCCAACAGGCTTTTAGTGTTGCAAGCTGACACCACTAGAATGATGGAAAACTTTAAGACAGGCAGCGAACAGGCTTTTAGTGTTGCAATAAGACAGACAGACAGCCAACAGGCTTTTAGTGTTGCAACAAGACAGGCAGCCAACAGGCTTTTAGTGTTGCAACAAGACAGGAAGCCAACAGGCTTTTAGTGTTGCAACAAGACAGGCAGCCAACAGGCTTTTAGTGTTGCAATAAGACAGGTAGCCAACAGGCTTTTAGTGTTGCAATAAGACAGGCAGCCTACAGGCTTTTAGTGTTGCAATAAGCAACAAGACAGGCAGCCTACAGGCTTTTAGTGTTGCAATAAGCAACAAGACAGGCAGCCTACAGGCTTTTAGTGTTGCAACAAGACAGGCAGCCAACAGGCTTTTAGTGTTGCAATAAGACAGGCAGCCAACAGGCTTTTAGTGTTGCAACAAGACAGGCAGCCAACAGGCTTTTAGTGTTGCAATAAGACAGGCAGCCAACAGGCTTTTAGTGTTGCAACAAGACAGGCAGCCTACAGGCTTTTAGTGTTGCAACAAGACAGGCAGCCTACAGGCTTTTAGTGTTGCAACAAGACAGGCAGCCAACAGGCTTTTAGTGTTGCAACAAGATAGGCAGCCAACAGGCTTTTAGTGTTGAAACAAGACAGGCAGCCTACAGGCTTTTAGTGTTGCAATAAGACAGACAGCCTACAGGCTTTTAGTGTTGCAACAAGACAGACAGCCAACAGGCTTTTAGTGTTGCAACAAGACAGGCAGCCTACAGGCTTTTAGTGTTGCAATAAGACAGACAGCCTACAGGCTTTTAGTGTTTCAACAAGACAGGCAGCCAACAGGCTTTTAGTGTTGCAACAAGATAGGCAGCCAACAGGCTTTTAGTGTAGCAACAAGACAGGCAGCCTACAGGCTTTTAGTGTTGCAATAAGACAGACAGCCTACAGGCTTTTAGTGTTGCAACAAGACAGGCAGCCTACAGGCTTTTAGTGTTGCAATAAGACAGACAGCCTACAGGCTTTTAGTGTTGCAACAAGACAGGCAGCCTACAGGCTTTTAGTGTTGCAATAAGACAGACAGCCTACAGGCTTTTAGTGTTGCAACAAGACAGGCAGCCAACAGGCTTTTAGTGTTGCAACAAGACAGGCAGCCTACAGGCTTTTAGTGTTGCAACAAGACAGGCAGCCTACAGGCTTTTAGTGTTGCAACAAGACAGGCAGCCATACAGGCTTTTAGTGTTGCAACAAGAAGGCAGCCAACAGGCTTTTAGTGTTGCAATAAGACAGGCAGCCACAGGCTTTTAGTGTTGCAACAAGACAGCAGCCACAGGCTTTTAGTGTTGCAATAAGACAGGCAGCCACAGGCTTTTAGTGTTGCAATAAGACAGACAGCCTACAGGCTTTTAGTGTTGCAACAAACAGGACAGCCTACAGGCTTTTAGTGTTGCAATAAGACAGACAGCCTACAGGCTTTTAGTGTTGCAACAAGACAGGCAGCCTACAGGCTTTTAGTGTTGCAATAAGACAGACAGCCTACAGGCTTTTAGTGTTGCAACAAGACAGGCAGCCTACAGGCTTTTAGTGTTGCAACAAGACAGGCAGCCTACAGGCTTTTAGTGTTGCAATAAGACAGACAGCCTACAGGCTTTTAGTGTTGCAACAAGACAGGCAGCCTACAGGCTTTTAGTGTTGCAACAAGACAGCAGCCTACAGGCTTTTAGTGTTGCAACAAGACAGGCAGCCAACAGGCTTTTATAGTGTTGCAATAAGACAGACAGCCTACAGGCTTTTAGTGTTGCAACTAAGACAGTCAGCTACAGTCTTTAGGTTGTCAAAAGACAACAGCCTACAGGCTTATGTTGCAATTATAGACAGACTGCCTACAGCTTTAGTGTGCAATCTGGACTGAAGTCATTGATACCCAGATCCTGAGTTCACGGTGTATCAAAAGACCGAACCAGGCCACGTAGTCAACATGATTATGTTACGCACAGACTGGCCAGTGTCCACTGTGTTACCACACACTGACCAGTGTCCATTGTGTTACGCACAGACTGACAGTGTCCACTGTGTTACGCACAGACTGCCAGTGTCCACTGTGTTAGGCACAGACTGGCCAGTGTCCATTGTGTTGCGCACAGACTGGCCAGTGTCCATTGTGTTACACACAGACTGCCAGTGTCCATTGTGTTGCGCACAGACTGACCAGTGTCCATTGTGTTACGCACAGACTGGCCAGTGTCCATTGTGTTGCGCACAGACTGACCAGTGTCCATTGTGTTGCGCACAGACTGGACCAGTGTCCATTGTGTTACACACAGACTGGCCAGTGTCCATTGTGTTACCACAGACTGACCAGTGTCCATTGTGTTGCGCACAGACTGGCCAGTGTCCATTGTGTTACACACAGACTGACCATGTCCATTGTGTTGCGCACAGACTGACCAGTGTCCATTGTGTTACGCACAGACTGGCCAGTGTCCATTGTGTTGCGCACAGACTGACCAGTGTCCATTGTGTTGCGCACAGACTGGCCAGTGTCCATTGTGTTACACACAGACTGGCCAGTGTCCATTGTGTTACACACAGACTGACCAGTGTCCATTGTGTTGCGCACAGACTGGCCAGTGTCCACTGTGTTACGCACAGACTGACTAGTGTCCACTGTGTTAGGCACAGACTGGCCAGTGTCCATTGTGTTGCGCACAGACTGGCCAGTGTCCATTGTGTTACACACAGACTGGCCAGTGTCCATTGTGTTACACACAGACTGGCCAGTGTCCATTGTGTTACACACAGACTGGCCAGTGTCCATTGTGTTACGCACAGACTGACCAGTGTCCATTGTGTTACGCACAGACTGGCCAGTGTCCAAGTTTCCTTCTGTGTATATAGGCACGCAGAATATCAAGTACACGCACGTTAAAGATCCTATGTTGAAAATCTTTCAGAAATCGTACAGTTCCTTTATTTCTAAACTATCACAGACAGCAATTTTCTCCCTTTTTTCCAACCACACTGTTGATTTGTTTACCTGCCTTAGACGTCCATGACCACTGTCTGTTTACATATATACATGTACAGTGGGGTCTGTTTGTCGGGCTGAATTGTCCACAGTCATCATCATCAAGTGCCCTGCCGCATGGCGTTAGCGATCATGGCCCTCCATACCAATCTATCCCTTGTCGCTGTAAATACTTCTTCCACGTTCTCTGTCCACAGCCACGCTGCAAATCCGTCCAATATTCTCTCCCTGGGTCCACAGTACCCCATTATAATGTGTTCCTGGATAAACCGCCACAAAGACTGAATGACTGAACGACTGACTTAAAGCACTGAGCGGGCTGCTTGCTTCTTGTAACAAAGCCGTGGACTTGACATCAGAGATCTCTACATGTGTTACACCCAGTGTCAAAAGCGTTACACTACTGAAGATCAGAGATCAGAGATCTCTACATGTGTTACACCCAGTGTCAAAAGCGTTACACTACTGAAGATCAGAGATCAGAGATCTCGAGTTCAATCCCGTCCATACAAAAAGTAAACAGATTAAAAAATAAATAGAAAAGACAGAGAGAGGGGGAGAGGGGGAAAAGGGTTGTTCACAGCCCTTCTTAATACTCCAGTCATGTTGTTCACAGCCTTCTTAATACTCCAATCATGTTGTTCACAGCCCTTCTTAATACTCCAGTCATGTTGTTCACAGCCCCTCTTAATACTCCAGTCATGTTGTTCACAGCCCTTCTTAATGCTCCAGTCATGTTGTTCACAGCTCTTCTTAATACTCCAGTCATGTTGTTCACAGCCATTCTTAATACTCCAATCATGTTGTTCACAGCCCTTCTTAATACTCCAGTCATGTTGTTCACAGCTCTTCTTAATACTCCAATCATGTTGTTCACAGCTCTTCTTAATACTCCAATCATGTTGTTCAAGCCCTTCTTAATACTCCAATCATGTTGTTCACAGCCCTTCTTAATACTCCAGTCATGTTGTTCACAGCTCTTCTTAATACTCCAGTCATGTTGTTCACAGCCATTCTTAATACTCCAGTCATGTTGTTGACAGCATTTCTTAATACCCCATCATGTTGTTCACAGCTCTTCTTAATACTCCAATCATGTTGTTCACAGCTCTTCTTAATACTCCAATCATGTTGTTCAAGCCCTTCTTAATACTCCAATCATGTTGTTCACAGCCCTTCTTAATACTCCAGTCATGTTGTTCACAGCCATTCTTAATACTCCAGTCATGTTGTTGACAGCATTTCTTAATACTCCAGTCATGTTGTTCACAGCCCTTCTTAATACTCCAGTCATGTTGTTCACAGCCTTTCTTAATACTCCAGTCATTTGTTCACAGCCCTTCTTAATGCTCCAGTCATGTCGTTCACAGCCTTCTTAATACTCCAGTCATGTTGTTCACAGCCCTTCTTAATACTCCAGTCATGCTATTCACAGCCCTTCTTAATACTCCAGTCATGTTGTTCACAGCCCTTCTTAATACTCCAGTCATGTTGTTCACAGCCTTTCTTAATACTCCAGTCATGTTGTTCACAGCCTTTCTTAATACTCCAGTCATGTTGTTCACAGCCCTTCTTAATACTCCAGTCATGTTGTTCACAGCCTTTCTTAATACTCCAGTCATGTTGTTCACAGCCCTTCTTAAACTCCAGTCATGTTGTTCACAGCCCTTCTTAATGCTCCAGTCATGTTGTTCACAGCCTTTCTTAATACTCCAGTGATGTTGTTCACAGCCCTTCTTAATGCTCCAGTCATGTTGTTCACAGCCTTTCTTAATACCCAGTCATGTGTTACGATTTTAATCGTTGTTCACAGCCTTTCTTGATATCCCAGTCATGTTGTTCACAGCCTTTCTTAATGCTCCAGTCATGTTGTTCACAGACTTTCTTAATACCCCAGTCATGTTGTTCACAGCCTTTCTTAATGCTCCAGTCATGTTGTTCACAGACTTTCTTAATACCCCAGTCATGTTGTTCACAGCCTTTCTTAATGCTCCAGTCATGTTGTTCACAGCCTTTCTTAATACTCCAATCATGTTGTTCACAGCCCTTCTTAATACTCCAGTCCTGTTGTTCACAGCCTTTCTTAATACTCCAGTCATGTTGTTCACAGCCTTTCTTAATGCTCCAGTCATGTTGTTCACCAGCCTTTCTTAATACTCCAGTCATGTTGTTCACAGCCTTCTTAATACTCCAGTCATGTTGTTCACAGACCTTCTTAATCTCCAGTCATTTTGTTCACAGCCTTTCTTAATACTCCAGTCATGTTGTTCACAGCCCTTCTTAATACTCCAGTCATGTTGTTCACAGCCTTCTTAATACTCCAGTCATGTTGTTCACAGCCCTTCTTAATCTCCAGTCATGTTGTTCACAGCCTTCTTAATCTCCAGTCATGTTGTTCACAGCCCTTCTTAATACTCCAGTCATGTTGTTCAAGCCCTTCTTAATACTCCAGTCATGTTGTTCACAGCCTTCTTATAATCCAGTCATGTTGTTCACAGCCCTTCTTAATACTCCAGTCATGTTGTTCACAGCCCTTCTTAATACTCCAGTCATGTTGTTCACAGCCTTTCTTAATACTCCAGTCATTGTTGTTCACAGCCCTTTTTAATACTCCAGTCATGTTGTTCACAGCCCTTCTTAATACTCCAGTCATGTTGTTCACAGCCCTTCTTAATACTCCAGTCATGTTGTTCACAGCCCTTCTTAATGCTCCAGTCATGTTGTTCACACCCTTCTTAATCTCCAGTCATGTTGTTCACAGCCCTTCTTAATCTCCAGTCATGTTGTTCACAGCCTTTTTAATACTCCAGTCATGTTGTTCACAGCCTTTCTTAATACTCCAGTCATGTTGTTCACAGCCTTCTTAATACTCCAGTCATGTTGTTCACAGCCTTTCTTAATGCTCCATCATGTTGTTCACAGCCCTTCTTAATGCTCCAGTCATGTTGTTCAGCAGCCCTTCTTAATTCTCCAGTCATGTTGTTCACAGCCCTTCTTAATACTCCAGTCATGTTGTTCAAGCCTTCTTAATCTCCAGTCATGTTGTTCACAGCCTTCTTAATATCCAGTCATGTTGTTCACAGCCCTTCTTAATACTCCAAGTCATGTTGTTCACAGCCCTTTTAATACTCCAGTCATGTTGTTCACAGCCCTTCTTAATCTCCGTCATGTTGTTCACAGCCTTTCTTAATACTCCAATCATGTTGTTCACAGCCCTTCTTAATACTCCAGTCATGTTGTTCACAGCCCTTCTTAATACTCCAGTCATGTTGTTCACAGCCCTTCTTAATACTCCAGTCATGTTGTTCACAGCCCTTCTTAATGCTCCAGTCATGTTGTTCACAACCCTTTTAATGCTCCAGTCATGTTGTTTCACAGCCTTCTTAATCTCCAGTCATGTTGTTCACAGCCCTTCTTAATACTCCAGTCATGTTGTTCACAGCCTTCTTAATACTCCAGTCATGTTGTTCAAGCCTTCTTAATACTCCAGTCATGTTGTTCACAGCCTTCTTAATACTCCAGTCATGTTGTTCACAGCCTTTCTTAATACTCCAGTCATGTTGTTCACAGCCTTTCTTAATACTCCAGTCATGTTGTTCACAGCCTTTCTTAATACTCCAGTCATTCTGGTGATGTCAGCTTACTGATTTTTAGGTCCTGTTCCACCCCCCCCCCTTCACCTCCCCCCCTTCCATTTCAAGATCTTGCCAGCTCATGGGTTTAGCGCAGGGCTGAAGGAGTCTGCCAGTTAACAGATGGCAGATAGGGCTGGTGTGTCACACATGCAGATAGGGCTGGTGTGTCACACATGTAGATAGGGCTGGTGTGTCACACATGTAGATAGAGCTGGTGTGTCACACATGTAGAGATCGATGACTGGCTATAGGCTACTTCAGTAGTGTAACGCTTTTGACACTGGGTGTAACACATGTAGAGATCGATGACTGGCTATAGGCTACTTCAGTAGTGTAACGCTTTTGACACTGGGTGTAACACATGTAGAGATCGATGACTGGCTATAGGCTACTTCAGTAGTGTAACGCTTTTGACACTGGGTGTAACACATGTAGAGATCGATGACTGGCTATAGACTACTTCAGTAGTGTAACGCTTTTGACACTGGGTGTAACACATGTAGAGATCGATGACTGGCTATAGACTACTTCAGTAGTGTAACGCTTTTGACACTGGGTGTAACACATGTAGAGATCGATGACTGGCTATAGACTACTTCAGTAGTGTAACGCTTTTGACACTGGGTGTAACACATGTAGAGATCGATGACTGGCTATAGACTACTTCAGTAGTGTAACGCTTTTGACACTGGGTGTATCACATGTAGAGATCGATGACTGGCTCTAGACTACTTCAGTAGTGTAACGCTTTTGACACTGGGTGTAACACATGTATTGTGACACTGGGTGTAACACATGTATTATGCAGCATGTTTTCAGAAGAGCACATCACACAGTTGACGTCACTTCACCTGTCCCTTCAAAGCGATAACATCATTTCACCCCTCCCTTCACAGCGTTAGAGTTGACGTCATTTCACCCCTCCCTTCACAGTGATAGAGTTGACGTCATTTCACCCCTCCCTTTACATCGTTACAGTTGACGTTATTTCACCCCTCCCTTCACAACACAACGTTAGAGTTGACGTCATTTCACCCCTCCCTTCACATTGATAGAGTTGATGTCATTTCACCCCTCCCTTTACATCGTTACAGTTGACGTTATTTCACCCCTCCCTTCACAACACAACGTTAGAGTTGACGTCATTTCACCCCTCCCTTCACAGTGATAGAGTTGACGTCATTTCACCCCTCCCTTCACAATGATAGAGTTGATGTCATTTCACCCCTCCCTTCACAGTGATAGAGTTGACGTCATTTCACCCCTCCCTTCACAATGATAGAGTTGATGTCATTTCACCCCTCCCTTCACAGTGATAGAGTTGACGTCATTTCACCCCTCCCTTCACATTGATAGAGTTGATGTCATTTCACCCCTCCCTTCACAGTGATAGAGTTGACGTCATTTCACACCTCCCTTCACATTGATAGAGTTGATGTCATTTCACCTCTCCCTTCACAGTGATAGAGTTGACGTCATTTCACACCTCCCTTCACATTGATAGAGTTGATGTCATTTCACCCCTCCCTTCACAATGATAGAGTTGACGTCATTTCACCCCTCCCTTCACAGTGATAGAGTTGACGTCATTTCACCCCTCCCTTCACAGTGATAGAGTTGACGTCATTTCACCCCTCATTTCACAGTGATAGAGTTGACATCATTTCACCGCTCCCTTCAAAGCGTTAGAGTTGACGTCATTTCACCCCTCCCTTCACAGTGATAGAGTTGACGTCATTTCACCCCTCCCTTTAAAGCGTTAGAGTTGACGTCATTTCACCCCTCCCTTCACAGTGATAGAGTTGACGTCATTTCACCCCTCCCTTCACAGTGATAGAGTTGACGTCATTTCACCCCTCCCTTCACAGTGATAGAGTTGACGTCATTTCACCCCTCCCTTCAAAGCGTTAGAGTTGACGTCATTTCACCCCTCCCTTCACAGTGATAGAGTTGACGTCATTTCACCCCTCCCTTCACAGTGATAGAGTTGACGTTATTTCACCCCTCCCTTCACAGTGATAGAGTTGACGTCATTTCACCCCTCTCTTCACAGTGAGAGAGTTGATGTCATTTCACCCCTCATTTCACAGCAATAGAGTTGACGTCATTTCACCCCTCCCTTCAAAGCGTTAGTGTTGACGTGATGTCACCCCCCTTCACAGTGATAGAGTTGACGTCATTTCCCCCCTCATTTCACAGCAATAGAGTTGACGTCATTTCACCCCTCATTTCACAGCAATAGAGTTGACGTCATTTCACCTTCCCTTCTTTGTTTTATCAGAGTATTTATATTATATCACATGTGTAGAGTAGCAAGGAGTCATAGGACAGTTCCAGTGTGACCTAAAGCTACTATCTATCTATCCATCAGTAATAAAATGTTTTGAAGTTTGTGGAGTTTTCAAACTTCAAACTTGTGACTGGCAGGATCACAGAGATCCGATTTACAACAGCTTATAACCGGTAGACTGCTGCTCCCCGTATTGTTTCGACATTATGAGTCGACTTTGGAGTGACCTCTCCATGGCGCAAGCCAGAGCGGGGTGATATGGTGGACAAGTTGTTGCCCACACAGCAGCCCCCCCCCCTCCCTCTCCACACTATTGATGGGACCAAAGGAACGGCGAAGGCCGGTACAGTTTGGCACCAACAGTGTCGCAGGAGTTGCCAGAACGTTGTTGAGAACAGGCGATATGAAAAACAGGACATCAACAACACAGTGAGCTGGGAAGACACAGCAGCCGACGCTCCACAAACAACTCAGGGGAAAAGAAGATCCAGACCTTAGCTGAGGAAAAGAGGGTCAGGCGGAAAGCCAGCTCCTGTGAAGGCAATCCCATGGCCAGCATCCATACATCCATCCATCATCGCAGAGACTATCTTTCCGGTTTCGGCCTTATCAGCCATAGCCGACACTGCTCCAGAGGCGTCAACTCGACTCGACACGATACAAGGATGTATTATCCACAGTCATCGCCAACTGAGGGAGGCCAACAACTAGTCTATAACAGTGAGTCTATACAGGACAGTGGGTAGGGTAGCCAACGGTCACAACGGCAGACTAACAATAGGAAGGTGTGAGTTCATCTCGGTCTGGTAATGGCGCAGGGGGGGGGGGGGGAGGGTTGGCGGGTAATGGTCTGTCCGCTTTCTGTATGTTCTAATCCCTGATGGTACTGTCTGCCCTTCTGTATGTTCTAATCATGATGGTTCTGTATGTTTCTATCATGATGGTTCTGTCTGCCCTTCTGTATGTTCTAATCATGATGGTACTGTCTGCCCTTCTGTATTTTCTATCATGATGGTTCTGTCTGCCCTTCTGTATGTTTCTATCATGATGGTTCTGTCTGCCTTTCTGTATGTTCTAATCATGATGGTTCTGTCTGCCCTTCTGTATGTTTCTATCATGATGGTTCTGTCTGCCTTTCTGTATGTTTCTATCATGATGGTTCTGTCTGCCTTTCTGTATGTTTCTATCATGATGGTTCTGTCTGCCTTTCTGTATGTTTCTATCATGATGGTACTGTCTGCCTTTCTGTATGTTTCTATCATGATGGTTCTGTCTGCCCTTCTGTATGTTTCTATCATGATGGTACTGTCTGCCCTTCTGTATGTTCTAATCATGATGGTTCTGTCTGCCCTTCTGTATGTTTCTATCATGATGGTTCTGTCTGCCCTTCTGTATGTTTCTATCATGATGGTACTGTCTGCCTTTCTGTATGTTCTAATCATGATGGTACTGTCTGCCTTTCTGTATGTTCTAATCATGATGGTACTGTCTGCCCTTCTGTATGTTTCTATCATGATGGTTCTGTCTGCCCTTCTGTATGTTCTAATCATGATGGTTCTGTCTGCCCTTCTGTATGTTTCTATCATGATGGTACTGTCTGCCCTTCTGTGTGTTCTAATCATGATGGTACTGTCTGCCCTTCTGTATGTTCTAATCATGATGGTACTGTCCGCCTTTCTGTATGTTCTAATCATGATGGTACTGTCTGCCCTTCTGTATGTTCTAATCATGATGGTACTGTCTGCCCTTCTGTATGTTCTAATCATGATGGTACTGTCTGCCCTTCTGTATGTTCTAATCATGATGGTACTGTCTGCCTTTCTGTATGTTCTAATCATGATGGTACTGTCTGCCCTTCTGTATGTTCTAATCATGATGGTACTGTCCGTCTTTCTGTATGTTCTAATCATGATGGTACTGTCTGCCCTTCTGTATGTTCTAATCATGATGGTACTGTCCGTCTTTCTGTATGTTCTAATCATGATGGTACTGTCCGTCTTTCTGTATGTTCTAATCATGATGGTACTGTCCGTCTTTCTGTATGTTCTAATCATGATGGTACTGTCTGCCCTTCTGTATGTTCTAATCATGATGGTTCTGTCTGCCCTTCTGTATGTTCTAATCATGATGGTTCTGTCTGCCCTTCTGTATGTTCTAATCATGATGGTACTGTCCGTCTTTCTGTATGTTCTAATCATGATGGTACTGTCTGCCCTTCTGTATGTTCTAATCATGATGGTACTGTCTGCCCTTCTGTATGTTTCTATCATGATGGTTCTGTCTGCCCTTCTGTATGTTCTAATCATGATGGTTCTGTCTGCCCTTCTGTATGTTTCTATCATGATGGTACTGTCTGCCCTTCTGTGTGTTCTAATCATGATGGTACTGTCTGCCCTTCTGTATGTTTCTATCATGATGGTACTGTCTGCCCTTCTGTATGTTTCTATCATGATGGTACTGTCTGCCCTTCTGTATGTTCTAATCATGATGGTACTGTCCGCCTTTCTGTATGTTCTAATCATGATGGTACTGTCTGCCCTTCTGTATGTTCTAATCATGATGGTACTGTCTGCCCTTCTGTATGTTCTAATCATGATGGTACTGTCTGCCCTTCTGTATGTTCTAATCATGATGGTACTGTCTGCCTTTCTGTATGTTCTAATCATGATGGTACTGTCTGCCCTTCTGTATGTTCTAATCATGATGGTACTGTCCGTCTTTCTGTATGTTCTAATCATGATGGTACTGTCTGCCCTTCTGTATGTTCTAATCATGATGGTACTGTCCGTCTTTCTGTATGTTCTAATCATGATGGTACTGTCCGTCTTTCTGTATGTTCTAATCATGATGGTACTGTCTGCCCTTCTGTATGTTCTAATCATGATGGTACTGTCCGTCTTTCTGTATGTTCTAATCATGATGGTTCTGTCTGCCCTTCTGTATGTTCTAATCATGATGGTACTGTCCGTCTTTCTGTATGTTCTAATCATGATGGTACTGTCCGTCTTTCTGTATGTTCTAATCATGATGGTACTGTCCGTCTTTCTGTATGTTCTAATCATGATGGTACTGTCCGTCTTTCTGTATGTTCTAATCATGATGGTACTGTCTGCCCTTCTGTATGTTCTAATCATGATGGTTCTGTCTGCCCTTCTGTATGTTCTAATCATGATGGTTCTGTCTGCCCTTCTGTATGTTCTAATCATGATGGTACTGTCCGTCTTTCTGTATGTTCTAATCATGATGGTACTGTCTGCCCTTCTGTATGTTCTAATCATGATGGTACTGTCTGCCCTTCTGTATGTTTCTATCATGATGGTTCTGTATGTTTCTATCATGATGGTACTGTCTGCCCTTCTGTGTGTTCTAATCATGATGGTACTGTCTGCCCTTCTGTATGTTTCTATCATGATGGTACTGTCTGCCCTTCTGTATGTTTCTATCATGATGGTACTGTCTGCCCTTCTGTATGTTCTAATCATGATGGTACTGTCTGCCTTTCTGTATGTTCTAATCATGATGGTACTGTCTGCCTTTCTGTATGTTCTAATCATGATGGTACTGTGTCTGTCCGGTATGTTCTAATCATGATGGCGTCGGATTTAATAGGAACCAGAAGAACGAGTAAACCAAAGTGAACGCGTATTCAATACAACAAGAAAAGACAAGCGCAAATTTTCGACCAACCAGCCTTTGTCAAGCGCGAATGCACAGTCACAGACCACAAACAACACCAAACAACGGATAATAAGAAGAGGACTAAAAACTTCCCTGCCGCCTCGTCCCGTGGATAAAAAGGGACTTGTTCTTCTGGTTCCTGTTTGCTTGGGCGCGGGCAGTCGCACTTGTTTTGGATGTCGGATTTAATAGTTCAAAGGTTCTGCTGTCCCCTGTCTTGCCTATTCATTTCAAGGTGTGTGTGTGTGTGTGTGTGTGTGTGTGTGTGTGTGTGTGTGTGTGTGTGTGTGTGTGTGTGTGTGTGTGTGTGTGTGTGTGTGTGTTTACTGTCAGACCTGGGCGGATGCGCGTATGGAACTGTTGGGGTACAAAGAATCAGTCCGTGTTGAACAGAGTCCAACCATCATCACTTCTGTTTACTGATGGGATCTTGTGTTGACAGTATCACCTGCTGAATGCCTACAGTGAAGAACACATGGACAAGTTCTGGAAGAGGCATCAACATCACCTCAGGATATGGAACCTGCCTGTCCACTTTGTCTCTTGCCTTTCTCTCCTTGTGGGCTCCACCTGAATTATAGTAACATTTTCTGTGTGTCCAGCATCGTAGTGAACAGTGATGAAGGCCCCCATTATTTATCTCACCCATCCGACCCATACGCCAACCAACGAAACACTCAGATCATAACTGATTCACTGACTCACCATCTAACCAGCCAGCACACTGATTAGCCAATCAGACAACCAACCAACTTACCAACCATCTATCAAACCAACCAACCTACCAACCATCTATCAAACCAACCAACCTACCAACCATCTATCAAACCAACAACCTACCAACCATCTATCAAACCAACAACCTACCAACCATCTATCAAACCAACCAACCTACCAACCATCTATCAAACCAACCAACCTACCAACCATCTATCAAACCAACCAACCTACCAACCATCTATCAAACCAACAACCTACCAACCATCTGTCAAACCAACTACCACAACCATCTTCAACACCAACCTACCAACCACAATTTGTCCACCTCAATGTCCATCCCATGGGGAGCGTGTTTCACCAGTTCCTTTAGCAAGCTGTCCAAGCTCCTGTCGCCCATCCTCCCCCTGGTCCTCAGCACAAAGATCTACATCCTCACCCTCACCACACCTCTTCAGGCTGAAGCCTCGCCCAAGGTCACGTCCCCTTTCTCCCCCTCCTGGCCACATGGAGAGTACGGTTTTTTTGACGGGAAAACATGCGGACAACATCCTCACGAAGAGACCACCCACCATCAAGACCACCAGGACACGGGTCACGTGGGTCCTCTCTGCAGGGACACCGAGGTCCACGAAGTAGTTGTTGTTCCTGCTTTCCATTCAAAGCACTATCTCGGCACTTCGCCGTCTGATTTGGGGATCTTCAGGACCTGAAGGCAAACGGCACCAAAGCAGTTCTACAATAAAACGTGCTCTGTTCGCACGATTCGCTTGGTATAAAGTCTGTTGATTTCAAAATCCCAGACGGAGATCGTTGTGAAAGAAGTCAGATGGAGGGACAGCAGTCATCACGAAAGGCACCAGAACACAATCAGGCCAGTGTCACAGGCAAGAACAGGCTGGACAATCACGAAATTAGCGCTGAAGTCACTAGTAAAGCCTGCAGCAACAACAACCTCACACACCAGCAGAGGCCATGTCCAGATGGCCAGCTAAAGGCCCGTCCACACACGGCAAGTGGAGAGGTCGTGGTACAGTGCAGCCGGCACCGAAATCCCACAAAGCAGGCCAGAGAGTTTGTCAGACAACGTTCACACCGCCAGGGCCAGCGGACAGAAAACGCCAACAGTCCGCCTACATCCAGGAAAATATGTCCCCAGAAACAGTTTGTAGAAAATACGCAGAGTCTGCTTTCAGCCAGGAACATATGTCCCCAGGAACTGTGTATGGAAAGCTCGTATTCAGCCAGGAAAACTTGTCCCCTGAAAAGTACAGACACTTTAGCCTTAGTGCAGACAACACCGGATCGTGGACAGTGTCCTGAAAGTACAGATAGTCTGGTTTCTATCAGGAACAAAGGTCCAGCAGAACAGAAGACGCAAGGTGCAGAAGAAAAGCAGACTACACACAAACCTGAAATGGTAAAAACTTCCATATCCACAAACCCCGTCTTACAGGACCAGCGGAACTGTGGACGTGTGGGAAAACAGCAGCATCAGAGGGGTAAAGGAGAAAGTGTCCCAGCACCCAACCACAAGCTGAGACAACAGAAGACAGTGAGCACACACCAAGCTGGCCAGCATCACCATCACACGCGTAGCCCTCAGCGTCTCCACTCAGCCAGAACCACAAGCCCAGCCCACCAGTATTCCGAGGCAGAGCAGGCAGACCCAGATCACCAACACCACGCTGGCAGTTCCACAGCTGATAAATGCTGTAGGAACAAACAGCCTGTTGTAAAGAATCATTGTGAAGAACCACAAGCAGGTCATCATCAACACCGCTCTGTTCCTTCAGAAGCGTTTCATTCAACAACGAACAGACACGCAACTCGACCAAAGGAAGTGGCCAATCAGCAGAGTCCTCCTGTAAGCAGTCAGACCAAAAGCCCAGAGGGAGGCATCATCAAAACCAACAGGATTCATCAGCAACAGGAGACAAAAGAAGGAACACGTCAATCCATCAGCCCACAACACCTCACACCATCTCAATGCCCACAACAGGAAACCCACAACACAGAAGAACTACTAGCAGAACCATGCCTGCCTGCTCAACACACACACGGTGTAGAGAAGCGCAGTTCTGCCCAAAGCACGCGGGTGCATTGCAACTGCCAGAAAAACAAGTTGTACGTGCACAGACCATCAACACGCGGGCTGTCTCCTCACCAGTCTTCCCAAAAAGAAAACAGCCCAGAACGCAGTCCTCTCCATACAGCAGACGCAACTACAACTTTAGACATCCATCAACCCACCTGTCGAACCACCAGGTATCCCAATTACCTCAAAAGCGGCATCAAAGCTCAACGAGACAAAGCCAACACGGATCATCAGAAACTGGGCAACAAAGGTGCTGCAGTTAGCTGTGACAATGAAGCAGGCGACCCCGACAGTCAGACAGCCCAGGTCACCAAGGCAGAAGAAAACAACAGCACAGATTTGACACAGAGCCAAACACCTGACATGAACGTTCAGAAAACTCCATCAAAACAGTCTGACGCTGCGGGAGACCAGCCAGTGAAGGCACCGTTGCACACGAAAAGGAAAGAAGTCATGAACGGTTCTGAAGAATATCACGAACCTTGCCAACAACCCATTCAGAAGGAAGACCCAAATTGTTCAGAGAGGACCAACGGAAAAGCCATGAAAGGTTGTGGGGAAAATCAGGGCATGAAATCCAAATCCTTTACGTCCGAAGAACCATGGAATGCACCGTTCGAAAAGAAAAGCCAGGATTCCATCAGACTTACTGGAGAGAATCAAGATACGAACTCAGAACCCTTCAAGTCTGAAGATGACGACAAAGGGGACACGTGTGGGGTGTGCGTGTCACTGGCAGACAGGAAGGTAGGTAATGATGATGATGATGATGATCGCACTAATGATGATGATGATGATGACGACGATGATGACGACTTGTGATGGTGATGGTGATGATGATGACCACACTGACTAGTAACTGATGATGATGATGATGATGACCACACTGACTGGTACTCATGATGATGATGATGATGATGATGATGATGACCACACTGACTGGTACTGATGATGATGATGATGATGACCACACTGACTGGTACTGATGATGATGATGATGATGATGACCCACTGACTGGTGATGGTGATGATGATGACCACACTGACTGTACTGATGATGATGAAAGATGATGACCACACTGACTGGTACTCATGATGATGAGTGATAGATGATGATGACCACACTGACTGGTACTGATGATGATGATGATGATGACCACACTGACTGGGACTGATGATGATGAGATGATGATGACCACACTGACTGGTACTGATGATGATGATGATGATGACACACACTGACTGTAATGATGATGATCTGAATGATGATGATGATGATGATGACCACACTGACTGGTACTGATGATGATGATGATGACCACACTGACTGGTACTGATGATGATGATGACCACACTGACTGGTACTATGAGATGAATGATGAAGATGATATGATGACCACACTGACTGGTACTGATGATGCCAATGACTGATGATGAATGATGATGACCAAAACTGATGGTACTGATATGAATGATGATGATGATGATGATGATGATGACCACACTGACTGGTACTGATGATGATGATGATGATGATATGACAATGACTGGTACTGATGATGATGATGACCACACTGACTGGTACTGATGTGATGATGATGATGATGACCACACTGACTGGTACTGATGATGATGATGATGATGATGACCACACTGACTGGTACTGATGATGATGATGATGACACACTGACTGGTATGATGATGATGGATGACCACACTGACTGGTACTGATGATGATGATGATGATGATGACCACACTGACTGGTACTAGATGATTGATGATGATGACCACACTGACTGGTACTGATGGTGATGATGATGATGATGACCACACTGACTGGTACTGATGATGATGATGATGATGATGACCACACTGACTGGTACTGATGGTGATGATGATGATGATGACCACACTGACTGGTACTGATGATGATGATGATGATGATGACCACACTGACTGGATACTGATGATGAATGATGATGATGATGATGATGATACCACACTGACTGGTACTGATGATGATGATGATGATGATGACCACACTGACTAGTACTGATGATGATGATGATGATGATGACCACACTGACTGGTACTGATGATGATGATGATGATGATGACCACTGACTGTACGTTGAGTACTGAATGGATGATGATGATGATGAATGACCACACGATGACTATGGTATGCAATGATGATGATGATGATATGACCACACTGACTGGTACGTGATGATTAACTGATGGATGATGATATGATGATGATGACCACACTGACTAGTACTGATGATGATGATGATGATATGACCACACTGACTGGTACTGATGATGATTGAATTGATGATGATATGATGATGATGACCACACTGACTAGTACTGATGATGAGATGATGATGACCACACTGACTGGTACTGATGATGATGATGATGATGACCACACTGACTGTACTGAGATGATGATGATGATGATGATGAATGATGACTGATGTATGATGATGATGAGACCACTGACTGTATGATGATGATGATATGAGATGACCACACTGACTGTACTGATGATGATGATGATGACCACACTGACTGGTACTATGATGATGATGATGATGATGACCACACTGACTGGTACTGATGATGATGATGATGATGATGATGTTGACCACACTGACTGGTACTGATGATGATGATGACGATGATGATGATGACCACACTGACTGGTACTGCTGATGATGATGATGTGATGATGATGATGATGATGATGATGACCACACTGACTAGTACTGACGATGATGATGATGACCACACTGACTGGTACTGATGATGATGATGATGATGATGATGATGATGATGACCACACTGACTAGTACTGACGATGATGATGATGACCACACTGACTGGTACTGATGATGAGATGAGATGATGATGATGACCACACTGACTAGTACTGATGATGATGACCACACTGACTGGTACTGACATACACTGATGTTGACATGACACATTAAGTAGGCCAGTTACTGACATACACTGACCCTGACATGGTAACATACACTGATTCTCACATGGTAATAATAATATTTACAGGATACCAAATCTTGATTCAAAATCAAACCAAGGCGCGCGATCTCATCATTCACCAAAGCAATCACCAACAACGACCAAATCTCCAGGAGACAAAGCACACGTAAACTGGAGGGGAAAGACAGGAGGGGAGTAGGGCATGTGACCCCTGACCTAAGCCATCATCATCCCTCCGTCTCACATACACACACACACACACACACACACACACACACACACACACACACACACACACACACACACACACACATACACACAAACACACACACACACACACACACACACACACACACACACGCACAGGATGCTGAGCTAGGGTAAACTCAAGCCTGTTCGACGAATAAGCCTTGACCCAACTTGTCATCTTGTCTGTTTAAACCAAAACTTTAGAAAAACAAGACTAAATGGGCCTCAAGGGGAGGGAACTGGGAAATGAAACTATCTCTCCAATAGTTTTTTTGGGCAAATGCCCTTCTCTTCGCGATTTTCAACTGCCATGGAATGTTTTAGCATGCGCTGGCCAGAAAGCATAGGGGTCCGAGTTGTTTTTCGTCCCTTTCCAAAGGACTATATGTTCAGTTCGATTTTACGGTCAAACTGAGGAGAAAAATCGAAGCCTCAACAGCAAACAAACACTGAAACCTTGAATTTAACCTTGAATTAGTGGTAGGCAAACGTCTTAACCATTCTGCCACTCCCTAAAAAGGCCTCCTACTGACATACAATGATGTTGTCATGACACATTAAGTAGATCACTTACTGACATACACTGATGTCATGACACACTAAGTAGACCACTTACTGACATACACTGATGTCATGACACATTATGTAGACCACTTTCTGACATAAATGTTGACATGACACATTCAGTAGACCACTTACTGACATACACTGATGTCATGACATATAAGTAGACCACTTACTGACATACATGATGCCATGACACATTCAGTAGATCACTTACTGACATACATGATGCCATGACATATAAGTAGACCACTTACTGACATACATGATGTCATGACATATAAGTAGACCACTTACTGACATACATGATGTCATGACATATAAGTAGACCACTTACTGACATACATGATGTCATGACATATAAGTAGACCACTTACTGACATACATGATGCCATGACACATTCAGTAGATCACTTACTGACATACATGATGCCATGACATATAAGTAGACCACTTACTGACATACATGATGTCATGACATATAAGTAGACCACTTACTGACATACATGATGTCATGACATATAAGTAGACCACTTACTGACATACATGATGTCATGACATATAAGTAGACCACTTACTGACATACATGATGCCATGACATATAAGTAGACCACTTACTGACATACATGATGTCATGACATATAAGTAGACCACTTACTGACATACACTGATGTCATGACATATAAGTAGACCACTTACTGACATACATGATGTCATGACATATAAGTAGACCACTTACTGACATACATGATGTCATGACATATAAGTAGACCACTTACTGACATACATGATGTCATGACATATAAGTAGACCACTTACTGACATACATGATGTCATGACATATAAGTAGACCACTTACTGACATACATGATGTCATGACATATAAGTAGACCACTTACTGACATACATGATGCCATGACATATAAGTAGACCACTTACTGACATACACTGATGTCATGACACATTAAGTAGTCCACTTACTGACATACATGATGCCATGACATATAAGTAGACCACTTACTGACATACATGATGTCATGACACATTAAGTAGATCACTTACTGACATACGCTGATGTCATGACACATTAAGTAGACCACTTACTGACATACGCTGATGTCATGACACATTAAGTAGACCACTTACTGACATACACTGATGTCATGACACATTAAGTAGACCACTTACTGACATACATGTTGTCCTGACACATTATGTAGACCACTTACTGACATACACTGATGTCATGACACATTACATTAGGTAGACCACTTACTGACATACACTGATGTCATGACACATTATGTAGACCACTTACTGACATACACTGATGTCATGACACATTATGTAGACCACTTTCTGACATAAATGTTGACATGACACATTCAGTAGACCACTTGCTGACATACATGTTGACATGACACATTAAGTAGACCACTTAGTGACATACATGTTGTCATGACACATTAATTAAGTAAACAACTTAGTGACATACATGTTGTCCTGACACATTAAGCAGACCACTCAGTGACATACATGTTGACATGACACATTATGTAGACCACTTAGTGACACACACTGTCATGACACATTAAGTAGACCACTTACTGACATATATGTTGTTATGACACATTGAGTTGACCACTTTGTGACATACACGGTTGTCATGACACATTAAGTAGACAACTTAGTGACATACATGTTGTCACAACACATTAAGTAGACCACTCAGTGACATACATATTGTCATGACACATGAAATAGACCACTTAGTGACATACATGTTGACATGACACATTAAGTAGACCACTTAGTGACATAGATGTTGTCATGACACATGAAATAGACCACTTAGTGACATACATGTTGACATGACACATTAAGTAGACCACTTACTGACATACAGATTGTCATGACACATTAAGTTGACCACTTACTGACATACATGTTGTCATGACACATTAAGTAGACCACTTAGTGACATACACTGTCATGACACATGAAATAGACCACTTACTGACATACATGTTGACATGACACATTATGTAGACCACTTACTGACATACATGATGTCATGACACATTATGTAGACCACTTACTAACATGCATGATGTCATGACACATTAAGTAGACCACTTAGTGACATATATGTTGACATGACAAATTAAGTAGACCACTTAGTGACATACATGTTGTCCTGACACATTAAGTAGACCACTTAGTGACATATATGTTGACATGACAAATTAAGTAGGCAACTTAGTGACATATATGTTGACATGACACATTAAGTAGGCAACTTAGTGACATCCATGTTGACATGACACATTAAGTAGACCACTTAATGACATACATGTTGTACTGACACATTAAGTTGACCACTTAGTGACACACTGTTGTTGTCATGACACATTAATTAAGTAGACAAGTTAGTGACACACATGTTGTCCTGACACTTTAAGTAGACAGGCTTGACAGGACACCCTGTCAATCATGCCCACCTGACCCTTCCTTCTCTGGCACACCTCTTACTACTTTTACCCCAGTCTCACAAGAAGAAATTTTCAACACAATCAGATCCATGTCGTTCAAAACCTGCGAACTGGATCCTCTTCCAGGTTCTCTCTACTCCGACTGTCTCCCTACTCTCCTCCCATTCATCACTGACATCATCAACACTTCTCTTCAAACTGGAACTGTCCCAGATTCTTTCAAGTCTGCTATTGTTCACCCTCTCCTCAAGAAACACAATTTAGACCCAAATGAACTGAAAAATTACCGGCCTATCTCTAATCTCTCTTTCTTGTCAAAACTCCTTGAAAAAGTCGTCCTCAACCAGCTGAACTCTCACCTGTCTGCCAACAATCTCCTCAATCCTTTCCAGTCAGCCTACCGCCAGTGCCATAGCACTGAAACTGCCCTACTACACATTCTCAACAATCTCCTCCTTGCAACTGATACTGGCAAAGTCTCTCTCTCCTCACACTCCTTGATCTGTCTGCAGCCTTCGATACCATTGACCATGGTATTCTCCTTTCTAGACTTCATCATACTTTTGGCATCTCTGATATTGCTCTCTCCTTTTTCACTTCGTATTTATCAAACAGAAAACAAACTGTTCTCATCAATGGCCCTTACTCTCAACCTGCATACCTGACCTGTGGTGTTCCACAAGGATCTGTCCTTGGCCCTGTTCTTTTCATTCTTTACACCTTCCCCCTGTCCACCATCATCAACTCCCACTCTATAAAACACCACTTCTATGCTGATGACACCCAACTTCAAGACAGTGACTCACCTGATAATATACAGCGCCTGTTGACTCGCACCACTGAGTGTTACTCGGACATCAAGAACTGGATGACGTTCAACAAACTTCAGCTTAATGACGACAAGACAGAAGCTATCCTCATTGGCACCCGTCAGAAACTTTCTCAGCTGCCTCCTCTTTCTCTCCCATTATGTAACACATCAGTCCCAATTTCTGATTCAGCTAAAAACCTTGGTGTCTGCATTGACTCTACCCTCTCCATGAACAACTTTGTTTCTCAAACTGCCAGATCTTGCTACTATCACCTCCATCGTATAAGCCTGATCAGGAAGTATCTCTCTGTCGAAACAACTGCAAAACTCGTTCTCTCCTTCATAATGTCTCGCATTGACTATTGCAATTCACTCCTGTCTGGTCTTCCTGCCTCCACCATTCACATCCTACAGCGCATTCAAAACAATGCTGTACGCCTTGTACTCAAAAAGAAAAAAGCTGACCACATATCTCCTCTCCTGGCACAACTTTACTGGCTCCCTGTATCAAAGCGCATACAGTACAAACTAGACACCATGTGTTACAAAAGCCTCAATAACGCAGCCCCCGATTACCTGTCAAGCCTACTTGAGATCTATCTTCCCTCACGTACCCTCCGCTCTGCCTCCGATCCTCTGACTTCGCTTTCCACGCACTAAGCTCAATATCTATGGTCCACGAGCCTTCTCTGTTTCTGGTCCACTCTCCTGGAACAAACTTCCTCTCTCTGTCCGTCAGCAACCTACTTTTGTCTCCTTCAAGTCCGCTCTCAAAACTCACCTTTTCTCCTCCGCATAAAATCCTAACCTCACTCACACCCCCCCCCCCCCCTCTGCAGCCTGTCTCCGCTGGGAGGGGAATCACATGGTTATAATATATAATTGTATATGCTATGCTCTCTATAATTTTCCATTGCTTTTATTCTTGCTTTTATTGCTTTTATTCTTTCTCCCCATTTATAGCCATGCGTGTGTGTGTGTGTGTGTGTGTGTGTGTGTGTGTGTGTGGTGTGTGTGTGTGTGCGTGCGTGTGTGTGCGTGCGTGCGTGCGTGCGTGCGTGCGTGTGTGTCTGCTTCAGCGCTTAGATTTGATTTTATCAAGATTTTGCGCTATATAAATATTGTAATTATTGTAATTATTATTATTATTATTACCACTTAGTGACAGACATTAATGTTATCTTTCAGGGAAATGTCAGGGAACTATTGCTTACTCTCTGCAATTAACAACCTGACAGGAGACAATCTGATGCTTTGTTCCAACTATAAAAATCACGGAAGGTGGATCTGACACTCAGAGCACAAGTATTCCAGCTTACAGAAAATCTATTACCTTTTTAAAAAATTTTTTTTTTATAGCTAACAGATAATCTATTACCTTTTTTATCTACATTTTTTTTTTATAGCTAACAGATAATCTATTACCTTTTTTACCTACATTTTTTTTTTACAGAAATTGCAGGAAGGTGTTACCCACACTGAACTGCTGGGCCCCAAATGTCCATCAGACGACAGTATCCCAGTAGCTGAAAACATTTCCAACGTTGGACCTGGAGGGCACCTGAAAGAGGCACACCTCCAGAATTCTCTGCAGACCAACATACACACGACGGTGTGATGCTGAAGACTGGAGGGGATCAGGAACCAACTGACCAAGGTACAGCAATGTCTGGCACTGACCAAGGTACAGCAATGTCTGGCACTGACCAAGGCACAGCAATGTCTGGCACTGACCAAGGTACAGCAATGTCTGGCACTGACCAACGTACAGCAATGTCTGGCACTGACCAAGGCACAGCAATGTCTGGCACTGACCAAGGCACAGCAATATCTGGCACTGACCAAGGTACAGCAATGTCTGGCACAGACCAAGGCACAGCAATGTCTGGCACTGACCAAGGTACAGCAATGTCTGGCACTGACCAAGGCACAGCAATGTCTGGCACTGACCAAGGCACAGCAATGTCTGGCACTGACCAAGGTACAGCAATGTCTGGCACTGACCAAGGGACAGCAATGTCTGGCACTGACCAAGGCACAGCAATATCTGGCACTGACCAAGGCACAGCAATGTCTGGCATTGACCAAGGTACAGCAATGTCTGGCACTGACCAAGGCACAGCAATGTCTGGCACTGACCAAGGTATAGCAATGTCTGGCACTGACCAAGGTACAGCAATGTCTGAGTGTAAGAGAGACGGTGCTGCCTCTTGCATGGTTGAACTTGTAGCTTCAGGTCATGTTTCCAATCACATCGATTTACAGTCAGATCAGACAGGTGAGATGGAGCACCAGCAAGATAAGTTAATGGATGAAGGATTTGACATTTGGGATTTTTATGTTGGATCCAACTTAGGCACCAAAACTACCGAGGACTTTTCGGAGTGCCCATCGTCCATGTTGACAAGTGTCACACCCAACTGCAATGTCGAAATGAAAGTTGATGGGGGAGTTGTTGAAGAGAATTCCCCCTGTCATGTAGAAAACAGATCTACTCAAGAGTGGGAATTCAAAGACGAGATTGTTTCAGATTCTGCATCTTGTGAACATACAGCACTTCCCACGTCCTGTATATATTCACAGCCTCCTAAACCTCAGGCTTCACGTGAAGTGTCTGCTAGCGATATGCAGTCCTCCGCCATGTTCAGTAGATTTCGCCGCACACTGCGTAGCTGGAAGAGGGAACTATTGGCTATGCACGCTGCACTGGACGCCTCTGCACCAGCCCCCATTGTTGACATGTGCTGCCAGCTGTATGGTGAAGACATCCCCTGTAAAACACTACAGCATCACCAGCACCGCTCTACCACAGATCTGGTACAGACATTCCGTCGTGTCATCTTAGACTTTAAGCAGTCTCACCTGCTACCTGAAGAACCTGCCCACATCGGTCAACACACGCTAGGCAACGTGAAGAACGTTGCTGACATACAGGGGACAGAAGAATCTGATGAAGATTTCAGAGATCTGCATACCTCTGCCAGACCTGAAGACCTCAAAGATATGTCTCCCTGTGACAAACCTGAAGCAGTCAGGGACATACATACATATGACAGGCCTGAAGACCTCAAAGATATGTCTCCCTGTGACAAACCTGAAGCAGTCAGGGACATACATACATATGACAGGCCTGAAGACCTCAAAGATATGTCTCCCTGTGACAAACCTGAAGCAGTCAGGGACATACATATATATGACAGGCCTGAAGCAATCAGAGACATGCATACATATGACAGGCTTAAAGACTTCAGAGATCTGGAAACTTGTGACAAGCCAGAAGAAGTCAGAGACATACATAAATATGACATGCCAGAAGACCTCGAAGATCTGTACACCTGTGACAACCCTGAGTGTTGTGAGGAGAACAAAGGCCACGCACAGCATTCACGTCTGGTTCACATCTTGCTGAATGACATGGACTCCTTGTTACAGAGCCTGGAGCGTCTGAAATATGTCTCCCCAGACAAGGCACGAGACCCAGGACAGTCAGAAGACGCTCACAGTGTCATCACTCATAAGACATTCAGAAAACGTGATCAGAGGAGTGTAGACACTCGTGGACAAGATACATCTTCAGCAACAGATGTCCGTGGGCTGGACAGTTCTTCAACAATTTATTCTTTGCCAAATGTGGCAAACTGCTGTCAGAAAGAATCTGGCCACAGCATGGTCACCAAAACCCTGCCATTTGTGGATATTCCTCACTACCCATCTTTGGATTCCTTGACAGGAGCACTGGTTGATGATTCAGATGTGATCAAAGAGGTGTGTTGTGAAACGGCCCATTCTGACCAGCCATCAGAAAATACCAAAGTAAGCCTACACGATGTGAGTTCAACCCACGTCAACAACAGGCGCCGTAAAGATTGCTACGTTATGTGTAACATCACAAGCAGTAAGCTAAATGCACAAGAAGCCCCTGAAACCACAGGTAATGTAACTGGCGATCAGGCAACACCAGGTGATGCTGAGGAAGACAGTGTGGATCCGCATCCCACAAGGGCGAGGTCTCTACCACTAGCTCTCTCCTGGCCTGAAAATCGAGCTGCGGGTAAGTTCGTTCTGCGTTACCTAGAACATGCTGAAAGCAAAATGGCTGACATGCACAGTCTGCAAGAAATGTCAGTCACCCCCACGTTCAAAACTGGTGATTCCCCCAAACCACGGCCTCGAACTTTGTTCCTTGGCCATGGACCAAGAGCTCCTGCAGCTGTCAGTAACGCAGATTCTGCACCAATACACAGGCAATCTCTGAAGGAGACATCGAGAGAAACCAATCAACCTTCTTGTAAGAGCGCAACAGAAACCAGCCAAAGTCTTGCAAAAGAAGCAGTGTCTGGATTAATTCGTTCCAGTCTGGAGGTAAGAGGCTATCTACCGTTGGTCGATGCTTTTGAAAACATCATTGACAATCTCAGCAAACTAAAGCATGATGGTGTAAAACCCGAAAACCTTGAACACAGTTGCACAATATCTGAAGAAATCCGTCTGCTGAACCAACGCGCCGTCAAAGAGCTTTTTCATAATGACACTGTGATAATTGACAGCAAGGAAAGACTGGGTCATCAAGGTGGAAAAACAGATCTATGGAACAGTCGTCGTGCTACTGGAAACAAGAGAAGTCTTGCTGTGACCAGCAATGGCAAAATCCACAGACAAAAACCACTCACCACTGCTTCCCATCAACAACATTCACAACTTATAACCACAGACACCAAGAAACAGCCACTAGAAAGACAGAGTGAACAAAGTTTCCTGACAGCAAAAAACACCGCATGAACTTTGTTTTCTAGCAGGGTCCCAAACCAGGAACTCAGGCAACAAGAAATCATGTCCCAACCAGTTAAATACACGTCATTCCGTCGTATGGTCAGGTCCTACCACAGGTCCAACAACAGGTTCTTCAACAGATCCACACGACCACTGGTCAACCATCAAGGAGGACACAAAAGGCAGAAAAGAATCTAAATCGTTGACACCATCAGGGGCAAGTGACAATTTTTTTCCAGTGAATGAGACATCATCCTTGCCACAAAAGTTGAGAATCAGGACATCATCCTTGCCACAGGAGCTGAGAACCAGGACCTCATCCTTGCCACAAGAGTTGAGAACCAGGACATCATACTTGCCACAAGAGTTGAGATCAAAGACATCCTTGCCACAAGAGTTGAGAACTAGGTCATCATCCTTGCCACAAGAGTTGAGATCAAAGACATCCTTGCCACAGGAGCTGAGAACCAGGACATCATCCTTGCCACAAGAGTTGAGAACCAGGACATCATCCTTGCCACAAGAGTTGAGATCAAAGACATCCTTGCCACAAGAGTTGAGAACTAGGTCATCATCCTTGCCACAAGAGCGGAGAACCAGTACATCATTCTTGCCACAAGAGTTGAGATCAAAGACATCCTTGCCACAAGAGTTGAGAATTAGGTCATCATCCTTGCCACAAGAGTTGAGAACCAGGACATCATCCTTGCCACAAGAGTTGAGATCAAAGACATCCTTGCCACAAGAGTTGAGAACTAGGTCATCATCCTTGCCACAAGAGCGGAGAACCAGGACATCATCCTTGCCACAAGAGTCAAGAACTAGGTCATCATCCTTGCCACAAGAGCTGAGATCAAAGACATCCTTGCCACAAGAGTTGAGAACCAGGACATCATCCTTGCCACAAGAGCTGAGAACCAGGACATCATCCTTGCCACAAGAGTCAAGAACTAGGTCATCATCCTTGCCACAAGAGCTGAGAACCAGGACATCATCCTTGCCACAAGAGTCAAGAACTAGGTCATCATCCTTGCAACAAGAGTTGAGATCAAAGACATCCTTGCCACAAGAGTTGAGAACTAGGTCATCATCCTTGCCACAAGAGTTGAGAATCAGGACATCATTCTTGCCACAGGAGTTGAGAACTAAGACATCCTTGCCTCAAGAGTTGAGAACAAAGACATCCTTGCCACCAGAGTCGACAACCAAAACACCATCCTTGCCACAGGAATTGAGAACAAAGAAATCCTTGCCACAAGAGTCGAGAACAAAGACATCCTTGCCACAAGAGTCGACAACCAAAACATCATCTTTGCCACATGAATTGAGAACAAAGACATCCTTGCCACAAGAGTCGCGAACAAAGACGTCCTTATCACAAGAGTTGAGAACCAAGGCATCCTTGCCACAAGAGTCAACAACAAAGACATCCTTGCCACAAGAGTCGAGAACAAAGACCTTGCCACAAGAGTCGCGAACAAAGACATCCTTGCCACCAGAATCGAGAACAAAGACCTTGTCACAAGAGTCAAGAACAAAGACATCCTTGCCACAAGAGTCGAGAACAAAGACATCCTTGCCACCAGAGTCGAGAACAAAGACCTTGCGACAACAGTAGAGAACAGACATCCTTGCCACAAGAGTCGAGAACCAGGACATCCTTGCCACAATAGTCGAGAACAAAGACATGCTTGCCACAAGAGTTGAAAACAAAGACCCCATCCTTGCCACAAGAGTCAAGAACCAGGACACCCTTGCTACAAGAGTCGAGAACCAAGACATCCTTGCCACAAGAGTCGAGAACCAGGACATCCTTGCCACATCGAGAACCAGTACATCCTTGCCACAAGAGTCGAGAACCAGTACATCCTTGCCACAAGAGTCGAGAACCAGGACATCCTTGCCACAAGACTGAATATCCCCTCCCCAATTACAGCTGACCGTTCTGTGCACCTCGTCCTGCGTATCTGTGGACAGCGGTGACTGTAAGATGATGACCACAGTCCCTGATGGTGCCAGTATCAAACTCCACAACATCGACAGCTTTCTGGAGGACCTAGCTTTCCTTATGGGCACATCGCCAGCACTGTTTCCACATCAACACACACAGCCAAGTCATGGATAAGATTTGTTCATACGTTTGCGTGTTGTGATTGTTGTTATGGACAACAGTCGCCAGCATTGTTTCCACATGAACATACACAGCCAAGTCATGGATAAGATTTGTTCATATTGTTGATTATTATCATGGACAAAAGTCGCCAGCTGTGTTTCTACACACTCACACAGACAGCCAAGTCATGGATAAGATCAGTTCAAACGTTCACATGTTGTGACTGTTACTACTGACAACTGTCACCGACACTGCTCTTATATGGAAATGCACGGCCTGGTTTTTAGACAGGAAATTTGCATAATTTTGTAAGTTATGTATGCTGTTTCATACCTGACCAAGTCCTGACAATCCTTTCACTCCCTCACCCTATCCACCAGCTTCCTGTATTAACCCCTTCATTCCTTCACCCTATCCATCAGCTCCCTGCATTTATCTTTTTCCTTCTTCACCCCATTCATCAACTGCTTGCCTTAACCCTTCCACTCCCTCACCCCATCCAACAGCTTCCTACATTAACCCTTCCACTCCCTCACCCTATCCAACAGCTTCCTACATTAATCCTTCCACTCCCTCACCCTATCCAACAGCTTCCTACATTAACCCTTTCACTCCCTCACCCTATCCAACAGCTTCCTACATTAACCCTTTCACTCCCTCACCCTATCCAACAGCTTCCTACATTAACCCTTCCACTCCCTCACCCTATCCAACAGCTTCCTACATTAACCCCTATCCAACAGCTTCCTACATTAACCCTTCCACTCCCTCACCCTATCCAACAGCTTCCTATATTAACCCTTTTACTCCCTCACCCTATCCAACAGCGTCTTGCATCTATCCTGTCACTCCCTCACCCTATCTACCAGCTGTCTGTACTAACCCTTTTGCTCCCTCACCCTATCCAACAGCTTCCTATATTAACCCTTTTACTCCCTCACCCCATCCAACAGCTTCTTGCATTTATCCTGTCACTCCCTAA